>CAKNXH010057916.1:71105-84801 GCA_932178445.1 Andricus quercusramuli | reverse complement strand
CTCACATTTTGTTCTTATAAAATGTGTAGTTTTCAATATTATTTAGATTCAAGAGAGGTCCACCTCAGAAACGGGTATAATTTTATTAATCCAATAAACAAAAGTACTTTTTTCGCATTATTCTTTGAGTATTTCTGCAGAAACTAAAACATTTTTACCAAAACCTGTCCGTGAATTAGTTGACCCGAAACCACTCACATTTTGTTCTTATAAAATGTGTAGTTTTCAATATTAGTTAGTTTTAAGATAGGTCCACCTCAGAAATGTGTATAATTTTGTTAATTCAATAAACAAAAGTACTATTCTCGCATTATTTTTTTAGTATTTCTGCATAAAGGAATCTGTTATTTTCCGAAGCCTGCGCAAATTGATCAAGTAAGAATTGGAAAATTTGATTTTTATTATTTTTCAATATTATCCCGATGTGAAGAGCTGAGTATTGTTCAATATATTTGGAAAGGTTGTGATGCAATAATATAGTGATATAGTTTTTCATGCATACAATCTTAAGCATAAGCTTCGTCTTGCTGAGGTTGTGCCAGAGATGAGGCGTGTAGTGCCCAAGCATTACCGACATTACAGTTTTCGCAAAGATCGGAAAAAATTCCATTTTTCTTTCTATAAGTAAGAAAAAATATGGAAAAATGGATTAAGAAATGTTCAACTATCCAGTTTGAGCTTATTAATTCATAAATAAATAAGAATAATTATATGCACGATCCACGAAACAAGAATAGATCGGTAGGGACCTCTGGCGGTAAATCCAGGAACTAAAAAACCGGTTTCTCGAATAATTTTTCTGGATTTATTTTGCTTCAGTTTCTGCAAACTTTTGTTTAAATAAATGAATTATTCAATCTTTTTTTACACTTATCATGTTCAGTATTAATTTCCGCATGGTGGACTTCTCCTATTTTGAGCATCAGAAATGATTAGAATTAGATAATCTAAGGTTTTGTTAATAAAAAAAAAAAAATGTTAATAATTTTTATTTTCAAGAGTTGTCCACCATCGGTGTCGGTCCCCTTTTTACAATGCAAAAAACCAAATTTCAATTCATGCTTTATTTTGGGAGTGGTTTTGCAGAAACTGATCGGAGGAAGTTACCGTTTCACCTTAAGGCCCTTGATGTCACCACGCGTAAGACCATGCATATGCATAAAAGCTTGCACATCAATTCGTCAGTTCTGGGATTATACATTTCACGCCGTCAAGGCGGACGCAGACTTCTGAATCTCCAGTGTCTTCATAACCGAATTGTTTTAAGTACAGCTTACATCGTTGCGAATGGCAGAGATCCTCTCCTAAAGATGGTCAGAAACCACGAGATGATTGGCGAAGGAGCGTTCCTTTACAAAGCTGCAGAGCAAGCAGCCGAGACCCTTGGCCTGAATTTCAACATCAAAAGTGAGGGAAATGCATTACTCCATCTAGATGCTTCACGTCTAAAAGCCGAAGTAAAGGAAGCAGAGGTTGGAAAATTTCACCAAGAGCTACTCGACAAGCATATGCACGGAAACTTTCACAGAAATGTAGAAAAACAGTCCTTGTCGAAGGAGCAAATTTTTGCTTTCCTCAAATCATCAGGACTCAATTCAGGTACAGAGGGCTTTATTTTCGCTTGCCAGGACGGTGTCATCTCCACCTTAGCATACCGTCACCGCATTTTATGTCCAGAAGTTCCCAGTGATAGGTACAGAGCGTGTCATGCACACCCTGAGTGCCTAGAACACATACTATCGGGGTGTCCGACCCACGCAGGAACAACGTATATCTATAGACATAATGCGGCCCTAAGAGTACTTTATTACCACCTTTGTCGCTCTTACGGTGTTGGTCGCGACCCTGCCCTGCCGAACGCTCCAAGGGATATAGAGTCAATTGTTTGAAACGAGGAGTGCCAGATTTTCTGGAACTACGATTTTCGGGCAGCAGTCTCCGTTGCGCACTCGAGGCCTGACATTGTTCTCCAAGACTTCGAGAAACGAACTATATTTGTGATCGAATTCTCGGGTCCGTCCGAATACAACATCACTGCAAAGGAGAAAGAAAAAGAGGAGTTGTTTAACTTTTTTTTAATTGTATATATATATATATATATATAATATAATACAAAATTACGTGATCTAGTAATTTGCAATTTATTTACTTTCCATCATGATTTTATAGACAGAATATATATATTTTTTTATAATTATATAATTCATATTGAAAAAAGCGTAGGATATTTTCAAAGCTTGCCCGCTTTGTCAGCGCACGCGCAATCATTCGATCAAATATGGCGAGCGCGGGCAGTCCACTTGTTTACATGCGATTGAGAATAAATAAATTTTTACTGAAAAAGAATTTAACTATCGGATAACGAGAGTGTATGTAGGAAAACAGAGAGAATCTCGATTTAGGGGAAAAAACTTTTGCTCGAGTTCATTAAACGGTTTGATCGGAGTTGAGTTTTGAATTTCTCTGTCTATGACAGATCTTCTATCGTATTACAAATATCGCATAAAGTGTGTCAGTACTCTTGTTTTTCGAAAAAGGTATCAGGACAGATTATTGTGTTAATTGGATAAGTAATATTATATACAATTGCATATTTATACGATCTATTACTTTTGTAAAAGTATACTTGCTTATATGTATATATATAGTATATGCTTATATATATAAGCAATTATCGGTTTACAAAGAATTAAAGTCAGTTGAGATATTTACAAATTTTGAAAAGATTCAAACTTACTTGAAAACATAAGAAGACTTCAAAAGTTTTAAGACAGAATGTAGACTTTTGAAAATTTTGAAATAAAATTGTAAAGTTTTTCAAGGATTTTGAAAGATTTCAATACATTAAAAAATGTTCTTAAGATTCTTGTGAAAATTTTCAATGGTTTTTTATTGTGAAAAATTAATTTTAACGGAATATTTAAAGAAAATTTCCTAAACTAAAACAAATTTCAACGAATAAATCAAAGTTGAACAATTATTAATTTTAAAAAAATTTAGGAAAGTATAAGAGAGATCTAAACTTTTGGAAAAATTAAAAAATATGCGAATAGATTTTTAAAAATGTAAAACAAAATGTAGGTTTTTAATTATTTATGACCAAAAATGCAGAAGCTTCTTAAACATTTTTAGAGCAATGAAAGAAATGAAATGAATTTATCATGATTCTTAGGAAAATGAAAAGCATTTCTCATTCTAAAAAGTTAATTTCGAAAATATTTTAAAAGAATTTTAAAAGATTTTATAAATTGTAAGAAAACTGTAACATTTTAAAGCAAGTTTTTCAATTTGGCAGGATCAATTGAAAGTTTTAGGAAAAAATCGAATCATTTTAAAAGATATTTAGGAAATAAAAAAAAACTTCAAAAATAATTTGAAATTTGTCAAGATCCAAAAAAGGTTCAAATAAAATGTATATTTTTGAGGATTCTGAAGCTAATTCAAAAAAAATTTTAATGTTTAAATAACAGGTTGAAAAATTATTAATTTGTTATTACTTAAAATGAAAATAATTTCACTTCTGATTGAAAAATTGTTTAATTTGAAAAACATTTGCAATCTTTCAAATTTCAATGTTTCTAACTTGATTTTGCGTAACATGATATGATTTTTGAAATTTATAGCGAGGATTTACATGTTTTTGAATCTTTGAACTAAAAAGTGTTAAAAGCTTCCATTTTTATATGTGTAAATTATGCATCCAAAACATCTTACATACAAAATAGATTCGACGACATACGTCCCCCCCCCCCCCCGCTGCTCTGAAGGACAGTAGAGAAGAATCGTACCCCCGCGCCGCCCATAACCCCAACCTAAAGACTACGTAATTCATGCATGCCCCTTAACCTACTTAACACGGGGAAAAATACCCGATACCTACACTAAATTGGGTAGTTCTGGTAACAATGTTTGGGGAAAACCAGTAAGTATTATTGGCTATAAACAGCTTAAAAGTTTGGGTTAAGTAGCTTAAGGGCCCTGGAAATCGAGTGTAAATCGTAGATAATGGATTCAGGCCAAACGACGAAGCCATTTTGTCTGATTTTTTGTGTAAATGATCCAAAGGGTATATAGACTGTCGGTACAGCTCGCTTTTTTCGGAAAAAAATCTATTTTTCATGTAACAATGAAAATAAGAAAAATTACTTTTTTGTGGTACAGTGTTCTACTATTAAGCAAAACATGTAGCAGGTAAAGCAGTTAGCGTGCTAAGAATTCTTTTGCGCGGCCCCTACTCAAAGGAGTGGGTAAATTCCCAAAAGGTTTGTTGGGTGGCAAACTTACGGTGAAACAAGTACCCTTTGTACATTAAATGACAATATATAAGCTTTCTGTATAAACGGCAGATTATACAAACGTGTAAGATATCGATAATATTTGTCGCCCAATTTCCTCCGAACATACCAGATTGATTCGCATTTGACACAAACTGTGCATGTTTGCACAACTCTGGGGCTGTCGCTGCAATAACCGGTTATAGAAATGTGAAGCACGTGTAGTTGTTGAAATAAAAAGCAAATTCTGCTACTTTTTTCTACAAAATGGCCTCCTTTCAGCTAATTTGACTGTACTCTATGTACGCAGTTGTACGTGATTTTCGTGTTCTTTTTAAATGTTTCTGAAAATGTTATGAAATCGGTGCGATATTTGTGAAATCATTCGTATTCGTTTGAAATCATTTACATATGTGAAATCGTTTGATATCTTTGCAATGTTATGAAATCTCTGAAATGTGGTGGACTGTACCCTTTTTGACATGTTTGGAATTTTTTAATTGTTTTACAATCATTACGAAATGTTTATGAAATTGTAGAAATATTTTTTACATCTTCCGGAAATCTGTTGTATTCATTGTAAATTGCTAAAATTATCATGAAGTTCCTAATTAAAAAATTTGACATCGAAAAAAAACGAATTTTTCTGTCGACAAATGTCTGATTAATACATTTCTTTATTACCTTTGATTTAAAAAAATCATACAATGTATCAACTAATTATGAATGTTGTTGAAATTGTCATGTAATTCCTAAATGAAAGGACTGCCATTGAAAAAAAAAAATAATTTTTCTGCCGACAAATGCCCTTATAATACATTAGGAACTTTCTGATAATTTAAGCAAAATTCCTACTTTTTCGATTAATTGTATGATTTTTAAACGAATTTATTATAAGGGCATTTGTCGGCAGAAAAAATAGTTTTTTTCAATGGCAGTCGTTTCATTTAGGAATTACATGACAATGTCAACAACATTCATAAATAGTTGATGCATTGTATGATTTTTTCAAACAAAGGTAATAAACGAATGTATTAATCAGTTTTTTTTCAATTTAAAATTGAATTCAATGTTGAAGTAAGTACAGCATAAATTTTCTGCAAAGATTACTGGATTTTCTGTAGAGTTTACAGAATTTTCAGTTATCTGATGAATTAACGGGTATTTTCTGTAATATTTACTGAACTTTTCTGTCAAATTGACAACTTGAATTGTAAAATTTAATCAAAAAGTATGTCAATTTTTGCATAAAGTCTTCGTAAATTTTTTAAATTACGGAAAATTCAGTAAACTCTGCAGAAAATTCGGTAAGCATTACAGAGAAGATATGCTGTTCCTATTTTAACTGAAAATCCTGCAACTTCAGCAGACTAATAAAATTTTTCTCCGTGAAGACTTACTATTTCCTGTAGTGAGCCTTACTTCTATGAAGACTAACTTTGCCGATTTCGCATTGTAACGCATAGATGTATATGTATACATGCACTACACGTATTCTATATACGATTTATAAATAGTTTAGCTCGAAACTTTCGATAACAAAAATGATGTGAAATGTCCCTCGATTTGAAAAGGAAAAAATTATTTTATATATGCTTACTGCACTTCATTTACTATTACTTATACACAATACAACCACAGAGACTTACTCATAGATCGCACGCTCAAACGTTTTCAAAAATCGCTCTAGCTGGGGAATCGAACCCCACCTAACGTACCTCAAACCGGTCCTAGAACCTAAATATAGCGCACGCGTTAGTGAAGTGAGCTACGGAACACCTTAGATTTTTCTGAAAAACTCTCTGCCAAGCGTTTTCTCTGATAAAAACGGGGCCAGCCAAGAAATGATAATAAATGTCTACTTGAAATTTTTTAAATTAATCTCTTATAGATAATATCTAATATTTTGCAACGGGCTTGAGAAAAATATTTTGCTTACAAGTATTAACTCTCACAGTAAATATATTATTAGTAATTGATATATATATAATTATATAATAATAATAATAATTATTATTATTATTATACAATTATTAAAATTACAATTTTTAAAATGTACGTATTTTGTATAATAGAAAATTAAGACCTGAAAAAATGTCTTCTCATCGAATTTTTTGAATTTTTAATTTCATTTTATTATCATCTCACTTCATGTGAAACGCAACATTCGTTGTCATTACTGATACAGAAATGAAGAATAGTTCAAACACCGTAATAATATATTAAATGCAACATCGAAATCACTATTTCAAGATGAGACAAACGTGGAATAGTGATTCAAATGTAGATTTTTTACAAAAATAAAGTTTTTCTCATGAGATATGGGGATGCTGGATTAGAATAAAAACTGTTTAACGCAAAAAAATATTCGGTTTCCGGAAACCGAAACTTTTCGGTTTTTTCTGTCAATTTGACAGAAAAGTTTAGTAAATATTACAGAAAATACCCGCTTTCATCAGATAACTGAAAATTCTGTAAACTCTGCTGAAAATCCAGTAATCTTTGCAGAAAATTTATGCTGTACTTATTTCAACATTGAATTCAATTTGACAATTAGAAAAAACGAATTTTTCTGTCGACAAATGTCTGATTAAGATTAATACATTCGTTTATTACCTTTGTTTGAAAAAATCATACAATGCATCAACTAATTATGAATGTTCTTGAAATTGTCATGTAATTCCTAAATGAAAGGACTGCCATTGAAAAAAACTAATGTTTCTGCCGACAAATGCCCTCATAATAAATTCGTTTAAAAAATTATACGATTATTCGAAAAAGTAGGAATTTTGCTGAAATTATCAGAAAGTTCCTAATGTATTATAAGGACATTTTCAACAACATTCATAATTAGTTGATACATTGTATGATTTTTTTAAATCAAAGGTAATAAAGAAATGTATTAATCAGACATTTTTCGACACAAAAATTCGTTTTTTTTTCGATGTCAAATTTTTTAATTAGGAACTTCATGATGATTTCAGTAATTTACAATGAATACAACGGATTTCCGGAAGATGTGAAAAATATTTCTACAATCTCATAAACATTTCGTAATGATTGTAAAACAATTAAAAAATTCCAAACATGTCAAAAAGGGTACAGTCCACCACATTTCAGAGATTTCATAACATTGCAAAGATATCAAACGATTTCACATATGTAAATGATTTCAAACGAATACGAATGATTTCACAAATATCGCACCGATTTCATAACATTTTCAGAAACATTTAATAAGAACACGAAAATCACGTACAACTGCGTACATAGAGTTCAGTCAAATTAGCTGAAAGGAGGCCATTCTGTAGAAAAAAGTAGCAGAATTTGCTTTTTATTTCAACAAGTACACGTGCTTCACACTTCTATAACCGGTTATTGCAGCGACAGCCCCTGAGTTGTGCAAACATGCACAGTTTGTGTCAAATGCGAATCAATCTGGTATTTTCGGAGGAAATTGGGCGACAAATATTATCGATATCTTACACGTTTGTATAATCAGCCGTTTATACAGAAAGCTTGCATATTGTAATTTAATGTACAAAAGGTACTTCTTTCGCCGTAAGTTTGCCACCCAACAAACCTTTTGGGAATTTACCCACTCCTTTGAGTAGGGGCCGCGCAAAAGAATTCTTAGCACGCTAACTGCTTTACCTGCTACAGGTTTTGCTTAATAGTAGAACACTGTACCACAAAAAAGTAATTTTTCTTATTTTCATTGTTACATGAAAAATAAATTTTTTTCCGAAAAAAGCGAGCTGTACCGACAGTCTATATACCCTTTAGATCATTTACACAAAAAATCAGACAAAATGGCTTCGCCGTTTGGCCTGAATCCATTATCTACGATTTACACTCGATTTCCAGGGCCCTTAAGACCTTTTAAGATGTTCCATTTTTATGACCTAATCACTACTGCTGCTATAGGTACCTGGAGTGAGGCAGATCCTTCCGTTTGCCCTTCATGATTCAAGAAGCGGCCTCACTTATTGCTTTTCATAAATTTTACTGGTTTTATTCTTATTTTTCACTGTAATTGAAATAAATTTCTTCATTTCAAAATTGAATTTAAATTCATAAGAAATAAATACTGAAATATTAAAAGATGTTTAACAAATATTTTTTCAAATGATTATCAATTATGAATTAATTATTAAGTATTTCATAATGTTGGCTCGTTAGTAAATCGTTCACGGTATTAAAAATTGTTTCATATATGTAGTAGTTAAAATTTACTGAGAATCCATCAGAAAGTTTGATTTGCAAAATAAAATATCACTGAAATTTCACTGAAAACTAATAAAATGCCCCACTTTCGAATCAGAAACATAATGTTAATTTGTAATTGAAAGAATCAGGGATTGCCTTTTTATCCAGGAATTAGTCTCCCCACTGCGAGCAGATTTACAGAGTAGGAGAAATGCAATCACGAGAAGTTCAAATTGAATCTTTCGGGATCAAAAGAGGATACGCGCGGCTGCAGCCAGAAAAGCATTGTCCTAAAAGTCTATTATAAAAATCGTTATAATTTAAATGTTAAGCACCTTAACTTATAAAGAATTTTAAAGGGAAATCTTTTTTCCCTCTCGTAAAAATTTATAGGTTTTATAGTTATCACAGTAATTGGTATTTTTAAAAAACGAAAAATTTGAATCTTTTTCCACTTCTAATCGCGGTAACTCAGCCAATTTTCAAAATTTTTCGACTTTATTGAATAAATAATTTCTGTGTTTAAGTCATCTGAAACTATTTAATAAAGAAAAACGTTAATATTTTTCAATAAACAATAAACTTGGTAATTTTTTTGTTGAGATTGTGCAAAAAGCATGAATTTGAGCCTTCAGGCACTAATTATATCGGTCAAAATTAAAGGGAAAAAAATTGCAGTGCGAATGACGTTGATCAGGGTTGAAAGAAGTTTTTTTTTTTAAGATTTAGCTAGGAAAGTGTGGCAGTTGGCGATATAAAGGGAGCTTGCCGCTTACAATTTAAAACATTCATGCTTTTTTAACCAATAATCCAAACAACATAAAAGTTCCCAAAAAACTTCTTTGAACCTCAGTCATCATCTTTCTCACTGTAAGTTTTCCGCTGCTCAAAATTTGCTTCATAAACAAAGCGTTTGGAGGTTGAAATTCATGATTTTTCAAAAGTCTCATAAGTTATTAACAAATTTTTTCTTGATTGAAATATATAGGTTTTTCTTTTCTACATAGTTTCAGAACACTTCAACATGTAATTAAGTATTAATATACTCAGAAAATTCTAAAAAAATGGCTGAGTGACTGCACGTTGAAGTGAAAAAAGATTCAATTTTTGTTGAAAATCCACTTCTTACAAATTACTTCAAAAACTACAAAACCTATCACTATATTTGTGCATGAGAAAAAGGAAATTCGCTTTGAAATTAACTGCAAGTATCAGTGTATCATTACACTGAAAAAAAGGATGACTTGTACCAAGTGAATTTTACTTGGCTGAAGTAAGTGAAAGTCCTGTTTATTTTCAAAGAAATATTTTTTTGAGGCAAATAAAAATATGCACTTCGAGTGAAAAAAAGAATTTCTTTCAGCAAGACAAATGTTAATAGGATTAAGTTAATATTGTTTGATTCAATGAACGACCTATTGGTCGGAAGGAAATATTTCTTTAAATCAAAGAAATATTAATTAAAGATGAAAGTATTCATTTTAAACCAAATAAATGAATCATTGTTCCATTTGAATGTGCCGTGAATAGGAATAAATATTTCTTTGAGATGAGAATATGTGAATTGATGGAAAGAAATATATTTTAAAGTGAAGCAAACATTTTATAGGCTCACAAAACTATTTCTTCGCATCAAATTTTTGAGTATTTGAAGCAAAAAAATATCCCACTGATTCAAACAAATATTTCTTTGGCCTGCACCATGCGCGAGTGCAATAAAGTAGTTTGTACTTCAACTGTAGTACATATTTTCCTAAATGAACAAATGGATTCTTTCAGCTTAAATTATAATTAACATTGTTATTATTACACATATTTAATTCAAACAGAGCACATAATTTAAAATCTCGATAAACCTGAAACACAAAAATTCGATGAAAAATCCACCTCCAGCAGGAATCGAACTTGGGTCCTTCGAGTGTCAAGTCCACTGCGATGACCACTACGCTGTCGCAACATGGAAATTATAAGGCGAGAAGTGGTATATAAACCTCACCATAAATGCCAAAGAAATATTTCTTCAAATCAAAAACATGTATATTTAATTTAACAACATATTTCTTTCATCTAAAGAAGTATTCTATTGAAACAAATTATGCTAAATTATTAAATGCTTAATTTGAAACAATAATTACTTTGTTGAAATAAATGTTTATTTGTTATGAATAATTAAATTCTAGTAAGCAAATGAAATATCTCCTTCAACTGAAGAAATAAATATTTATGTAAACATAATATCTTGTTCATCTAAATAAATGCTTCATGGGTATAAATTCATGAACTCTTTGTAACAAATGAATATATTTTTAACTTAATTAATACTATTTTGGATTAAATCATTATTACTTTGATTCAAATGAACTTAAAGACTTGATTCAAGTATGCACAATTAATTGATTCAAATGCGTCCGAATTAATTCAAAGAATCGAACTCATTGAATCAAACAAATATTTCTTTGAACGAATAATCAGATTCCAACGAATCTAGACCTTTTGAATCAAGGAAATGGTTTTCTTGAATGTAAGAAATATTTGTTTGAATTAAGAAAATATAGCAAAAGAATTCATTTCTTTAGATCAACAAAAGATGTGTTATTTCAATAAATTCATATTATTACAATTCATAATATGCATTGATATACTGCAACATATGAATTTTCATTGTCTTGTATTTATAATTTAAAAAAGTGTGCATCCTATAAAAACAGTGTTGTTTTTTTTATTTCTAACATTATTTTTTACGGATAACACAAAAACTATGCGTCCCGTAAAAAAATGATTATTAATAGATTTGTTCATCTTTTTCGGATGGACAACATTTGTCTATTTGTTTTTTTTTCCGTAGCTTGTGTTTTATCCGAAAATTGATTTTTTTTACGATTGATGTTATTTTTTACAATTAAAACAAAAACTACGCGTCCTATCAACAAATGTTTCACAACAAATTTGTAGCTCTGTTTTTGGCGAACAACTTTTCACAAGTAATTTGTTCCGTACCTTGTGTCGTTTTCCCGAAAATTTAATATTTTGTTTTTAATTTTGTTTTTTACGTATGAAAAATCTACCCCTCCTACCAAAAAGTGATTAATAGAAAATTTGTCGATCTTTTTCAGGTACACCATTTTTCTCAATTGATCTTTTTCCGAACCTTGTGTCGTTTTTCTAAAAATGTTTATTTTTCGTAGTTAATGTTATTTTCGAGGTTATTTTTTACGATTAATATAAAACCTACACGTCCTATCAAAAAGTGATTAATAAGAAATTTATATGTCTTTTTTGAATGAACAGCTTTTGTCTATTAATTTTTTTGCGTACCTCTTGTCGGTTTACCAGCACTTTATTTTGTATTTTTAATGTTTCTTTTTTACGATAAAAACAAAAGATATGCGTCCCAGCGTCGTAGCCACGAATTTTTCAGGGCTGGGAGGGGTGAACTTAGGGAAGAAGGGAAAAGAAGCGTATCCGAAAAATAAAATGACTTCATATTGGAGTTAACAAACATAATGTTTTAAACAATTTATTATTGTTTTTAATAAATATTCTCCTTGAATAATGTTAGAAAGTTGCGGGCTTTTCTGAAATTATTCACTTTCTGTCAAATTTTCACTTAGAGCGAGGTAATAATACTAATAATAATAAGAATTTTACAAAAATAATTGTTCAAACATATTATTATTGTTTTTAATTATCCTTGCGGTTTTTTCGGAAAATTTTCAACTTTTATTCAATTTTACACTTGGAGTGAGGCAATATTTAATGAAATTGAATAAGCATACTTGTTTCATTAAATTATCATTGTTTACAACTATCTTCTCCTATATTGATGCGTTACGTTGCGGTTTACTCTGAGAATTTTAATTTCTTGTCCAGTTCTTACTTAGTAAGAAAATAATCGAAGCAGGTTAAGAAACATAAATGTTTAAACGCTTATTATGGCTAATAACTATCTTCTCGTAATTTTTCAGATGTTCTTTAACTTTTTAGTTAGGAACAAATGTGTGGGCGTCCGTATAAGATAGGTAATT
Organism: Andricus quercusramuli; assembly: GCA_932178445.1. Lineage (NCBI taxonomy): Eukaryota > Metazoa > Arthropoda > Insecta > Hymenoptera > Cynipidae > Andricus > Andricus quercusramuli. The sequence continues at coordinate 72,293 of CAKNXH010057916.1, read as the reverse complement.
ATGACCGGCATAGAGTTAGATACATCATACAGAATCATATAGCCGAACAAGTTGTAGGAATTTTAAGCTCAATACGAACCCTTTAGGTTCGAAAACGAATCGCCGGGGCATTCTTGGAGTTGGAACTTCAAATGACCGCTTTTCTAGTTGGCGACAGCCATAAACACACATGTTACACTTTTTCTTTGATAACGAAATATACAAATTTCCGCGTGCTTTCAGGACATAAATATACTGTCGAAAGATTCAGTAAAGGCTTTAACATTGGATCATGGGTGGTATTATTATTATTCCCCACTTAAATCCAAAAATAATAATTTTGCACCTACAATCGCCCACAAGGGCCTTTTTCATGCGAACGTCCACAAAAAATAAATATTAATATTGATTTAAACAAAAAGGCTCTAAAGAAAAATTTATATTCAACATCACCCAGAAAAAAGTTTATTTGAATCAAAGAAACTTTCTTTAAATCAAAGAAATTCGAGTATTGATATACGGTCAAAGAAACATTTGTTTGATTTAAAGAAATTTTTTTGTTAAATTTTTTTATTTGATTTAAAGAAATTTTTCGTTTAATGAAACAGAAAATTTCTTAAATATTTATTTGCTTCAAACCAAAGATTTCTCTAAATTAAAGAAATATTTCATTGATTCAAATAAAAAATTTCTTTGAATTAAAGAAATAACATTTTTTATTTTACCTTTATATTTCTTTAAATGGAATAACCGTTTTGGTTGAAACAAAATAATAGGTTAGTTCAAAATAAATATATATTTTCTTTAAATTCAATAATGAATTACAAATAAATTGGCACGAATTTTTTTGCTTAAATTATTTTATTGGAACACAGAACCAGGGCCGGCCTTAGGGGTTTTGACGCTTGTACATTATGGAGGTCCAAAAACGCGTGGCAAAATTTCTTTTCATACTAGAGGCCAACGACCCCCCCTCCCCCATATGATTCCAAATCGACCTTTCGGGCACTGTATTCTCGTTTTTTTATTCAAAATTATTTCTGTTGGTCTAGTGGAATATTTATTAACATTGGTTCATTAATTTTCAATTATTTAAAAAAATGGAATTTGTTTAAATAATATTTTTTTTCGATATTTTTCAAAATAAAAAATTTCTTTAATTCAGAAGTGAAGTGAGGTATGAAGAAATAGATAGCATGTACTGGTTTA
>CAKNXH010057916.1:46982-63213 GCA_932178445.1 Andricus quercusramuli | reverse complement strand
ACAATATCAAATGATACAATTTTCAGCTTTTAAAATGATCAATTTCTTAAATCATAAAATTATTAACGTTTCAAATTATAAAATTATAATTTCCCAAACTTATTAATTGCTAAAAGTATAAAAAGATCAAAATTTCAAATTGTCCATTAATTTTTCTCAAATTGTCAACTTTCAAATTATCAGTTTCTAAAATTATAAAATGATCAACTTATCCAATTATCAAATTGTCACAATATCAAATGATAAAATTTTCAGCTTTTAAAATTATCAAATTCAAAAATTATAACATGATCAAAATCTCAAATTATCAAATTATCATAACTTCTCAAATTATCAACCTTCAAATTATCAGTTTCTAAAATTAGGAAATTATCAATTTCTCCAATTATAAAATTATCACAATAAAAAAAATAATAAAATTGTCACCTTTTGAAATTATCAATTTCTAAAATTATAAAATTATTAACCTCTCAAATCATAAAATTATCATATTCCAAACTTAATTATTACTAAGATTATAAAATGATCAATTTCTCAAATTGTTATATAATAAATTTCTTAAATTATCAAAAAAACAGGTAACTTTAGAATTTTCACAAAATTCAGTAACTTAACCGCTTTGACGTATTTCCCATATTGAAAAATGTAAATATTTAAAACACCCACAATTTTTTAATGCTCTACATTTCTAACACCGTTAATTACATTTTAACGTTACTTTCTGGTATTTTTTAAATACATTCATTCTAATTCATAATATAGCGAAATGGGAAATATGGATAAATATATAAAGGATATCATAACTTACCGTATGTAAAGAACTTTCTCTTATTCCTGGGGAACTAACAGAATTTCGTTCAGTAGTTAATTTTCCTACGGAGGGAGACTCGAATGCCGGTAAAATGTTTACCTTTGAGGTCGACGGTGAATTTCTCACCCGCGCCAAATCAATTTTTGTTGGTCCGTCATTCTCTACTTTCGTCGGTAAATGCAATGTTGGTAGAGCATTTGCAGCTAATCGTCTTGCTCCATTTTGCGTATAATAAAAAAACTGACTGTCAAAATGCTTCATACAAATGAAAAACCGTTGCGAGGTTATTTCTTTTAGTGTAAGTTTTTTCAAATCATCATTTCCAGTCATTTCAATCCATGACGTTCCATGTTTTGGAAATTGATGACCTACGGTCTGTTTACCACGTACTTGCCTCGTGGCACACCCTGTCACTACACATTTCTGTCGATCCATCGCTGAATAAATTCAATAAACATATTTTCACGGTTTACAATATTTTCACACTTTTGACACATAACCTCAAATCACACCAAGTCAAATTCAAAAAATATCACCGCCAATTGTTTCACGCAATCCGCTTTCCTATTGGCTCTTTTCATTTCTTTACTAATGCCACCTACCGCCATCAACACAACTAATCTGCACTCTCCTTGCCCCTCCTAAAGTCTGTCCCATGCCATTTCTAACTTGGGAGTCGGGTAGGCCTGCGTCCAATCACATTTGCCATAAACCAACAAGGTATCTAGAAATGAATCCTATGTAAAATATTAATTCCATGATTAATTCAGAATCCATGGTCCGTGAAAAGGTACCCTAAGTCTTATAAAGGCTGTTGTTTGCGATAACATAATATTTTTATGTTAACAAATACTAATTACACTTACCTTCTGTGCAAAAAAAAATTATTTTGTTGAAAGAGCGATACAAATCAGGGAACATCCGAAACGTATGTACACATAACTTGGAGAGAAATCATATTATTTGGCATGTGCTTCTTTCTTTTCACCAAAACACTTGAAAATGTACTTAATTCATCGCCGTTATTCTTTCATAATTATTTTTAGCTCAATACACTTGCCTATAATTTGAAAAACATAAAAGTTTCTATCTAAAAAAAATCAAGCATTCAAATTACCGCCATTCACAGATTTTTCCGCTGACGGAAAAATCTCTATTTTCACAACTCATGACTTGCGCAAGTCCGCAACTTGCGGATCTGCAATCGTGTGAAAGGGCCCTGAAGGACTGTAACGGCCTTTTTCCTATTTGAAAATACTTGTAGTACATATAATTTACTCTTATGACAGAAAAAGAAAAAAATATCTTATAATATAGCACGTAATAAGAAATGAAGAAGTCATTGAATATAATAATGAATTCAGCATTCTATTCATTACAAACCTATAAATGATAGTGCAATTTTACCATTGGACAATGAATTGCACATCTTTTCATTTTTCTCATTGAATATTCGAATTAAAATTAGTATAAAAAGTATGATGAATAATACAAAATAATTCAAAATTAGATGCCGAGTACACAAATTAACGTAAAGAAAATTCGAAAATACAAAGTGACGAATAATAAACTTTTAGGGCTTTAATATAACGATATAAGATTTTTATTTGTAGAAAAATAAAAATTCTCAACTTAAAAATATCCGAAATTATAATTTAACGAATTATAGAATTTTTGAATTATTCCATTTTTAATTATACAATTAACGAAACATTAAATATCCATACAATTTGCAAATTTTCGAAATTCAAGATTTGACGAAAATGAACAATTAGTTATTTAAGAAATATTAAATAATAATTATTTATTTTTGTCAATATTAAATTTCGGGAATTAAAAAATTTGGTAGAATTGGATAATTGGACAATTATTAGTTCCGTAAATTTTAATTCCGGAGATTATTGAGATTTTTAGTTTTGCGGTAAATTTAAAATCCTGTCATTTTAAGATTCAGAGATTTTATAATTCATGCAATTATATTTTCGGAACTCGTTAATTTGTGTATTTATTATCTCTTCACTTTTCATTAGTCTCTGCATATATAATTAATGTAATGAATTAGGATTTATCGTTAGTTTTCATACAAATCCTTATAAAGGTTTTCAAAGATTATTGAAAAGAAAAAAATATAACGTCATTGGAGATGTTTAAGAAAAAATTATTTTTCGAAGCAGGTACGTATTGAAATTTTGTCTTTAATTTCTAAACTTTCTTATTTTTTTCTGGTAATCGATCTTTTTTGCGCGAATTTACTTACTTACATAATTATTCATAATAAATTCTATGATTTGTTTTAAAAATTGCAAATAAATTATTTAGTTATTTCATAATAGAGTTTTGTATTCAAAACTAAAATGTTGCATCAGTAAAAACTTAATTTTGACTTTTGATTCCCTTCACTTCAATTCCATTTCTACTTCTCATGATGTTTTCTTGAATATTCCATATGAAATTATACAAATAGACATGTCTATTCGTAATTCTATATTGTAGAATTTTAGTTTGGTTAGAAAATACTTTCAATTACAAGTTTTGAACATTGAAAATTTCAGTAGCCGGGAATTTTTTTCTTATGGTAACTTTTCACGAAGAAAAATTACAAAATTATAAAAAAATTAATACATTTACATTCCACTACATTACATAAATTTGGAGAAAAATAATAATTATTATTATTTTGAACTTTTCTCTGTGAAAATAAACTCTTAGATTTCAGCAAGCACTCAGAAAATATTTAAAACAATTTCGCACGATTTTTATGATTTTTATCTCAAGTTAATCCAAAGAAATAAAATTTTAAAGTGCAGTAAAATATTAAAGCACATAAAAAATATAAGAAAAAATAAATTTTAAATAGAAAAATTGATGTAAAATAACAGTACCGAATAATGAATGCACGAATTTTAATATTTCAAAAATCAAAATTTATCGAATTCTATAATTTCAAAATTATTCAATTAACGAATTATTAAACTAACTTAAATTTTTCAATTCGCGAAATTCGAATTTCAATAATTAGTAAATTAATGACTAAATATTTAAAATAATTATAAATTATTTTATCAATCATGATGTGCTAGATACTTCAAAGAGGTTAGAAATATTTAATAACTTATTTACCTAATTATTTAATTAATTATTTACATTAAAATATATTTTCGGCAAATTTTGATTTTAGAATCTTAATAACTTAGGGAATTTAATAATTTATTAATTTTATAATTCGTTTATTATATAATTTGAAAATTATATAATTCAATTTTGGATTCTGGAAAATTTGAAAATTTGAAAATTTATAACATGATATTTCTATTCTTCGTCAATTTATCTATTCGGAATTTTCGGTTATTCCCTTAGTGTGAAGCAGTTCCAAATAAAAAAGTCAAATTTAAAAAGGTTTTAATTCAGCAGCAGTTTTTTAAATTTAAATTACAAGACTTCCAATTATGCAATATTCAAGGGTGTCATGGCATAACCGTGAAGTGCCATTTTTTCAAAATACGTTTTATTTGCTAAAAAATTCTCTAAAATGCACATTTTGATGAAAGAAATTTGAACTTTGAAATTGTTTAAGCAATTTTTGTTTAAACGAATTCTTTTAAAATGTAAGATATGGAAAAAATATAGCGCCATTCGATTCTGCGGATAAAATGACATAAAGCCCATGTATTGGGCAATTTTTTTCCACCCAACTTGTTATGCAGTATAAATACTAATTCTATAACATTTAATTGTTTATTTATACTTCGTCATCAATTGGGTCCATAAAAAAATTGCGAAATGCATATAATTGATGTAATTTCTTCCATAGAATCGAATAGCATTATTATTTTTTCCGAAGCTCTCTTGTTAAACAATTTGTTCAAACAATTTAAAAATAAATGTTTTTCTTGAAAAGTCTTCTACTAGTTTTTATTCTATTCGAAATTCAGATAAAAATTTCTTTTTTAATTAAAAATCCGATAGTTTTGACCGCAGTCGACTTTTGACGCTATGTATCTTGAAAAAAATAAACTTTTTTTAAATTTTGTTTATTGAGATGTGTAGAGCTCCATCAAATCTCGAATGAACTTTCTCATTTTTTTAAGAATTCAATTTTCGAGAAGATTTGTTCTCTCTCCTGAAAAATTAATCTCGATGGATCTTCATGCTTTTGCCGCGACACCCTCAATTGCAAAAATTACGCTTTAAATTTAATTAAAATTAAGTTAAACATTTCTGGTAAATAATCTATATGTATATGCTGATCTACGTAAATTTAATATTTTACTACAGTATAAAATTCCAATTATTTGTATCCATTGATCTTCTAAATCTTCTGCTCACTCACGAAGTACATAATTCAAGTCATAGTACTTCCTGGATATTCGTGGGCTCACTCATTCTCATCATTGACGGTGACTCATTCACGCCCTTTGACGCGGTTGCTATGGAAACAATGAAAAGCTGTAGAGGGCAGCATCTCGTTATAGGCGAAAAATAGTTAGCTATATATTTTCGGCGTCCCCACTCCTGACCCTTGCCGCATCTAGCTATACTCTGTTCGCCGAGAGAACGAATTTGGTCGCGCAAGTTTTTATGAAAAAAGGCGTCGACAAATTGTTTTTCGTTCGGTCGACAGCCAATCGCTGTTAAAGGAGGACTCAATTTTTTTCAAATAGACTGACCCAAGTGTTTTCCTAAATTTTTTATAGCATCACTGAGGGCCAGATGAGCAGACCGAACGTGACAGTCACAATAGGCCATAAATATTAAGGGACTTTCCAGGCAAATACTTACGCCTACAATTCCCCTTCTTCGAAAAGTTGCGCACAGGGAACAAAATTTCGTCGTTTCAGAAATTCGTTCTCTCGGCGAACATTTTATAGAGACCCTCAAGGTATAGTTGAGAAACGAACTCCCACTCTTTTGATTGGCTGCGATTAAACCGGAACCAGAGTGCTGAAAAGCGCGCGATCTTCAAATCAAATTTTATAATAGGTTTACAATTTTAAAGAAGAAATTGAGAATGAAGACAACATGAAATATAAACATATAAAAATTGTATGAAATCTATGAAAATAGTATAGAGAATAGAGGATAGAGAAAATATTTAATAATTAAGGCTGCTGAACTAGCTTCCAAACCTAAAAATTCGGTCTTTTCATTCTACTCAACAGAAATTAGATTTAGATATTTTTTTTGCATCCTAGCCCAATGCTAAAAAACATCTGAATGTAATTTTTAATAAGTTTAATAAAAAGACAGAATTTTTAGGTTAGGCATGTCCCTAGTAAAAATGACAGTTAGGTATCAATAGAAGCCGTTTAGAAAAGGTATAGGGTGCAGATGGAATCTTATATGGTCCTAACTGGTTTCTAATAGGATTCTTATTTTAAAATGGTTTCTAACCGGTCTTATTCGGTACTTATGTTCTTTTGTTCAATTTTTCTAACAGGATCTACTTGGATGCAATGAGGTATTCTTTCACTTCACATATTATTAAGTGCAAAATTGTTTTTCTAACAGGTTCTATTAGGTATTTTATTGGACCTTAGGAATTAAATTATTTGGAAAAACATTCAAAGTGATGTGTTCTAAGCGGCTCTAATAGGCACCTATTGGGATCAGCTTTATTCGAAGTGCTCGTAGTACGAAATTGCTGCCCTGGCAGGTTCTTTCAAGTATTTGAGTGGGATGTTGTAATCGGATTAGTATGATTAAAATTCGAAGATATGTCTTTTGAACGGATCTATTAGGTGCCTATTAGGACCTGCTTTGTTCCATGTGCTACAAGTACGAGATTGCTTCCCTAACTGGTTCTATTAATTACTTTAGTGACATGTTCAAATCAATAATTGGATTCAAATTCCAAGTGATGTGTTTTATGTGGCTCTATTAGGAATCTATTGGGATCTGCTTCATTGGATCCACTTGAATTTCTATATGGTTCTAAATGGTTCTGAACAGTTTTTTATTTCAATTTGGATTCTAACCGGTTGTATTCGGTATTTAATCTACTATTGGGACGGAAATTGGAATTGAAAAAATCTTTCTATGTGGCTCTATTAGGCTTTCGAAAACAAATATTCTTTGTGCTATATTTTTCTAATAGGTTCTAATCGCGACCAATGAGGCATTCATTTACTCTAAAGTCTAAATGATACAAAATACAAACTTGCTTCTCTAATAGACTGTAATAGGATTATTACCGGCTAATCGGAATTATATTAATTGGATTAAAATTCAAAGTGCAGCCTTCGAGGTGGTTCTATCAGGTATCTATTAGGTTTTATTTTATGGGAAGTTGCAAAATTACAAAATTGCTTCTCTAATAGGCTTTATTAGGATTTTTATTGGATAATCGGAATTAAATCAGTTCGATTAAAATTTAAAGTTTCTGGATAGCAAATAATATATTTTCGATAAATGAGTTTTTTTACAATGTGCATTGTGCAAAATAAAATGAAAATTGAAATAAGTTGTAACTTGTAGCCAATGTGCTTCCATAATTTATACATATTTGCAATTATTAATTAGGACTTGTTTAAACTAACTAATTAAACTAAAACCCAAGTTAAAAAGTATTATAAAAGAATTAGATTAATCGAAAGCTTTACATTTTATGAAGGTTTTTATATAGCAGAAAATGGTTGTTTTCACTAAGGTTATTGAAATGTGTTGTAACTGACTGTTCTTTTTTTTATCAGTTGTAGATGGTTTTTGAACGGCTTAAATCCATAAGGAAAAAAAAGTATTGAGCCCTTTGTGAAATAATTGAAATTCAATTATTTCTTTTACATATTTTAAATTGTTGTGTTGGAAAAGTTATTCCAAATTTAAAACTGATATGCGTAAAAAAGTATAATGAAAGCATTGGATAAATTGAAAACTGTGCGTTTCATGGATGTTTTTGTATAGAATAAAATTATTCTTTTGTCATTCAGGTTGTTAAAGCATTTTTATACTTGATTTTCTTTATTACTTTTGGATCGTTTTAAACGTTTTGAGTATTTAAAGACTAAAAGTATTGAATCCTTGCTGAAATAAGTGAAATTCGGTTCTTTATTTCACATATTTTAAATTACACAGGCCGAGAAAAATGACATCATTTTTGTACCTAAAGACCGAACTATATGTGAACCCGAAGGATTTTGGTATGCTGAAAACGAATCCGTTATCCAAATTTTCCCTATACGTCAGGTTTCTGAGATATTCCTGACGATTCCTGAATATCTTGAAAAATTCCAGAGGATTCTGGTGATTTCTGAAGATATGCTAATTCACATCCCATCAGGTAGCTCATCGGCTAGGACGTACCGTAGGTAAGCAACCCAAAAGGATTAAAAATTGAAAATAATTTTTTTTTCAATGTTGCATATTCAGATTCAAAAGTTAGAAATTCAGAATCTACGGGTTTCGACGATTCCAGATACCTGAAATGTTTTCTAAAAAATTTGAAATTAGATCAAATATAATGTATCTTGTAAAGAGAAAGAGATACGTCTCAAAACGGACAAAATTTTTAGATTCATCTTCAGAGTCATTCAATATATACATATTATCAATTAATTATAAATAAAAAGAGAATATGCATAAATAAATATAAATAAATAATATAAATAACCTGGGAAATATAAAAGGGATTAGGTTTTATGTCATTCCATTCTTGGACCCCTAATGAAAGGATTATCCTTCGAACCCAAGCTCTGACGATTTCTGAACATTTCCCACGAATTCTGACTTTTCCTGACGATTTCTGTCGAGAAACGTAACAAAAGTGGTCAGAAATGGTCAGAAGTCCTGACTTTTTTCTGAAGATTCCTGACTTTTTTTTAGTAGGGATAGAAAAAATCTGGATAACGGATTTGGTTTTAGGATACCGAAATTCTTCGGCCTGTGTTATTGTTTAAGAACTGTTATTTCGCATTGAAAACTGAGTAAGAAAGTATTATAAAATAATTGAATCAATTAAAAACTGTCCGTTTTATGGAGATTTTTGTATTATAGAAAATCGCTTTTTGTCTCCAAGGTTATTAGAGAATTTTTGCACTTGACTTTTCTTCATTGCTTATTACCTTTGGATAGTTTATAAGCTTTTTCAATATTTAAAGAAAAAAGACTATCGATCTGTATTTGAAATAAATAAAATTTAATTTTAAATTCATTCTATATGAATGTTTTTTGTTAAAATCTCTCAAAAATGTTCAATTTGCCTTAAAACTACTCATTGGTCATTAAAATACGTTTTCTTTAAAGAAACATTGAGTTAAAAAATACTTGGCCGAGATTTTGTAACCAAGATCCAAGTGCATCGATATCGAAATGAGTTAGAGCACGCGGTAGACTACACAAGTTTAGGTAGTATCCCAGATAACAAAATGCTTGCAAAATGATGGCGTAATCGCACGCATATATGCGGATCGATCCGCACATATGCGTGCGAATACGCACGCATATGTGTCATCAATTGAGGTTCATATCGCACGCATGTTATGATCATCATGACGTGCGTGCGATATCGCATGCACATTGTGATTTTTCATTAGAAATAATAGAATCATGAATAATAATAAATAATAATAAGAGAATAATAAAATATTCATATAAATATAAAATTATTTATATTTATATAAATATTTTATTATTAAGTAAGAAAAGAAGATCAAATAATTTTTTTTTTAATTTTAATCAGAGAACTAATAACAAAAAGTGATTGCATTTTCGAAAAGTTGGTCGATCATTCTTTAAACAAGATTTTTCAATAAATACAGTATTTATAAACAAATTTGTTTGTAAAATATGTTTTGGAAAGTTTGAACCAAGACAAGTCGACTTTTTTCCGCTCACACTATTTTTTTGTAGAATTTATCGTTCTCAAATTATTATAGTGCTATGAACAATTATATTTGCATTAAAATTGACATACTTCCAAAGAGATATCTCAGCACTTATCTGACTTAAAATATTCGAAAAAAGGCAAATTGATTTTCAAGACACGTACTGAAAAAGAAAAAAAAATTCCGATCGAAATAAAACTTTTGTTCATGAACAAGTTTAAACCCCGGTATTTTTAACAACAATATATAAATATTGCACGAATAGTTGTTAAAAACCTTTTTCTTAAATTTGTAGATTAATAAGTTTTATTTCGATCGAATTTTTTTTTCTTTCTGGGTATGTGTTTTGAAAATCAATTTGCCTTTTCTCAATTTTTTTACTGATATATCTATCTGCAAATATGTAAGTTTTAGTACAAACAGAATTATTTATAACGCTAAAACTTGAGAATGGTTAATTGTACAAAATAAGTGTAAACGGAAAAAAGTCTTGCCTTGGTACAAGCTTTCCAAAACGTATTTGTAAGTTTTTTCTTCTTAATAAATGCTGTATTTGTTTTTAAAAACTTATTCAAACAATGAACGAACAAAAAACATAGAATGCTAATTAAAAGGCGAACTCCTTTCTTGTAATGCAGCTTAGCTTGTCAACATGTCAGCTGGTGTTGTGCACGGGTGGGGGAAACGTTCAACTTCGTTGGTCAAACAGCCTCCGATCTGCCACCATTTGACTACCTATTCATAGAGATGGGGAGTGACCGTCAGATGACCGATTTCCGGTAATCTGACTGTCACCTGACCGGACAAGTGGAAGAAGTGGAAATCATGTTATTACGCGAAAAATTGAATTAATATCATAGATATAAACGACAAAAAACGTTTCTATTAGTAAAACGAATTTTGTTTTCTAAAAAAAAGTGAAGAAAAAGGAATAAAGACGCAAAAAGTGATCGTATCTTGTTGCTGTTAATGAACATAACCTATTAAACATGAACAGTTTTCAAATCTTGAAAACTAAAAAGTACACTTTTTTAAAAAAAGAAGCCAAAACGATGATTTTCTGTGAGTTTTATCATCCAATATATGGTATAAAATTTAGTTTGGAATAATCTTATCTTAACAAAATTCAAAACTATTTGGGGTTAATTTAAATCGTTCAAAATTGTACAACGTATGCTTTAAAATTAATTAAATAGTTCAACCTCTTGTCGTTTTAAATTTAAATTGTTCATAATTGTACAATTTCAAATTAAAATCCTGTATACTTAAATAATTGCAAGGTAGGAAAAGGTTAACATTAGAATAATTTCATGATAACAAAATTCAAAATTATTTTTATTTTATTTAAAAAATTCAAAAATACTTGCTCGACTGTAATTTCATAACACTTCAAATTGCAGTTTAGGATTCTCTTTTCTTTGCAATTTAGATAACTTGTTCAAAATCAAACAACATCTGAATGAAAATCTTAAAAATCAAAGCATTGTTAAATTAAAAACGTGTAAAGAATGATTTCAATGAAACTTCAGAAATGAGAGAATTTCTAATTGAAAAGCATCGTTTAAAATTCAGGAATTAATCATTGGCTTAAATTTGAATAGCTGAAGCTTTTACTTTAATAGTTTTTAATTTGTAGTAGTAAAAATGTTTTTGGAGAGCCTCGAAATAACGCATTTTTATATTTTTGGAAAATCCCAATTAAAACGCGTTTAAATTCAAAATCATTAGACTGAAGTGTTAAAAATTTAAAGAAAACTTCAAAGTTCGGGATTGCAAAAAGCTATTTTAAACATATAAGCTCAAAATTTTCGGGCCGATACATTTTCAAATTTCTAATCAAGTTAAATTCAATTGACAAAACGTCTAACAGTTGATATTTTTCCCACAAAAAGAACAATATTCAACCAAAAAGGATGACTTATCCATAAAACTTTTAAATTTTTAACAAAATAATTACATTTTTAACAAAAAATATGAATTTTCAACCAATAAGATTAATTGCATACTGAAAAGACAAATTTGTATTAGAAAATTAATTTTGAATCGAAGAGCTGAATTTTCAATTAAAGTGGCGAATCTCCAAACAAAAAAATTAATTTTTAACAAAGTAGTTCGAGTTTCAACCACGTATTTAAATTTTCAACCAAAAAAAGATGAATTCTCAATAAGAAATTTAATAGTTGATTTTCAATTAAAAACGATCAATTTTCAGACAAAGATGTATAGTTAAATTTTCAGTTAACAAAGTTAATTTTCTACCTAAAGAGGTGAATTTTCAAGCAGCAAAGGTTTTTCAGGAAAGAAAGAAAAAAAATGGTTGAAGTTTCTACAAAACAGTTGATTTTTCAACGACAGAATTAAGTGTAATAATGATAAATATTATTATACACTGAGAGGCCAGGTATCTCTATTTTGTTAAGAATAAGCTATACGAATTTGTGCAGCTTCTTGAGAACTTTGAAACTAAAAAAAAACTTTAAGAATAAAAGCCTTATACTACAATCAAAACCATAATATGGTTTTGACAGCACCACCGAACAGATAGGTTTATTGAATTATCCTTTCCATCCTTTTATTTCAACCTGTAATTTTTGGCGTTTCCAGTTTTCTTTCCTATCACTAAATTGATCCCTATAATATATATAAATGTAATCCACAATATAATACAATATAAAAATGCCACAACGTAAAATTCAAATTAGCGTTCAGTCATTTGATTAGATTTATTCCTGAAAGAAACAAATCATATTTGCCATAAACTTTTGTGACTTGATTGCGAATGATTTTTGTAGGTTATGTTTGACTACAATCACGCAAATCGAAGAAATTGTCCGTCTGAAGAGATTAACAGCCTGTAATTTCATAAAAAATTGTTCCGTATTAGTTTTCATCTTACACCATTCATTAAAGAACATTCCAATAACTATTTATAAGATGATTTCCACTTTTTCCAAAATGTCCGGTCAGACAGTCAGATGACGGGAAATCGGTCAGATGACTGAAGCGGTCGGCATCATTTGACGTCACTCCCCATCTCTACCTATTCATTTTGTTGAGCGCGCGCTACATTCAAATTCGTAAACGCACTTAGTAATATATCCTTATCACAAAAGATAATAATTCTAATAATATACAAATCTTCTTTATACTTATGTATGTATTACATAATATAATATTATGATATAATAATTACTCATTATTACATAATAATAGAAGTTCAGATTCCATTTAATTAATACTTTTGAGCTTTCATGTGCCCATATGAAAGTTCTCAAAAAGGGTCTTGTAGCCTATTAATAGGTTCATTAAGTATTATTAAAATATTGAAAAAACTATTTTCTGAATTGAAACAAAATTTTTTAAAGAAACAGTTATTTGTGAAACAAGTGCGTATTACACGCTATTTTTTGCAACGCCCGTCCGAAAAACTTGTTAGGAGGTGGTAATGAAAAATACTAATTTTATATTGCATAGAGTGGAACAAAGACATTTTTTTGGAAAAAAAAATAAAAAAAAATTTGTTGACAAAAAATTTTCTTTTAAATTTTTTTGAAGAAAAATGTTCTGAAAAAAAATGTTGTGCAAAAAAATGTTTCAAACAAAATTTTGTGGAAATAAATTTAAAAAAAAATCTTGTGAAAAAAATGTTTGAAAAAAAATTTTGTGAACAAAATTTTTTGAAACACAAATTTTGAAAAAAAAATGTGAAAAAAAATTTGTGAAAAAAAAAATGTGTTGGAAAAAAAATTATAAAAAAAAATGTTGGCGTTTCTACTCTTTTGCCAGGGGGGGGGGGGGGCTACGAAACCCTGAACAGTCAATAATATATACTATTAATATTGTTTTCTGTATGATGCCTTCACACTTGCGTTGTATTTTGCACGCATTTCGTGAAGGCATATATGATAGCGAAATGCGTGTCATAACGCTCGCAGCTACGTGACTATCATCCCGTGATGGCGAAATGAACCCTCTCACGCACGCACAGCATGATAATCACACAATGCGGGTGATGTGAGACGCACGATTGTTATCTGGGATAGGTAGGGTTCGAATCCTCAGCGAGTTAGATTTTTCAAAGCGTTGAAGCGAGCGACTATATGTGTAAGCGACCGTATTGGCGAATTGTGTACTTAACAACTATAAAAAATGAAGATTATATAACAATAAGTTAGGATATAGCTTTTTTTTCGTTCAGAAATCGTACCTAATAAGATCCAATTGGAAAGTTCACAATTACCTAATAGAACACCACATAGAACCAGAAACAAAACCCCCTTTCGAAAGTAATAGGACCTGATAGAAACCACATTCTCTTAGGTTTCTATTTGGCTTCTAATAGACATTTTCCTAGGAAATACAAACGACATCAGATCCTAATAAAATCCCATTAGGAAGTTCAAAATTACTAAATATGAACCACATAGAAACCGGCTTCAAATCCGATTAGGTTCTACTTACGTTCCACTTAGAAACCAAGAGCTAATACGGTACGAGTACCGAATACAGACACATTAGATCCTAATAAGATCCAATTAGAAAGTTCACAATTACCTAATAGAACACCATATAGAACCAGGAACAAAACCCACTTTCGAAAGTAATAGGACCTGATAGAAGCCACATCCTATTAGGTTTCTATTTGGATTCTAATAGGCATTTTTACTAGGGGTGGTCTACTGCCTTAACACCGCAGTTTATGAAAACCAGCCCCCTGGAACTCTGAGTTGAAAATGTACAATGTGTTGACGGTGGCCGTGTGGTGGCGCCAGCTATGCACTTGGCCTATGATCGTTGCAAATGCATGGCAAAATGATAAAATTGAATTTAATAACACATTATAAGTAATTTACTGACAGTATTGAATAATCTTTGAGTGTTTTTAATTATCTTTGCAACATTTTCCATCCTCTAAGCGAAAGAAAACTGAGGGAAACTGCTTTTAGATGTAAAAATCTGCATGTATTGACAGATGTTCCAAAACATCCACGGTGTTGAAATTTTGAACTTTAGATTATAAATAAATGATATCTTAATATATCTTCAGGGTGACCGCTGGACCGGGAATTTTATAAAACCGGGAAATGACAGTGAATTTATTTTTTATCGGGAATTTTACAAATATTTAGAAAAAAAATCGGTCTCAGTTTGATTTTAACAGTTTTTAAAATAATTAGTTGAATTTGTATCTGTTTCAATTATATCATTCAGTTTACAATGCGTAATTCAAAAAACTTTCACTTGAAAATTTTCTATTTTAGTTTTTGATTGTTAAGCGTACATTTTCCATTAAAAGAATTCAAAAATGCAGTTTTGAAGACTTACAAATTTTTAAATTAGAAGCATTTGGGATCAAAAAATTTGGATAAAAAATCTTTTTAATTGATCAACTGTGGATATAAATTATAATGATTTTTAAAATTGAACTGTGCATTAAAGATTAAAAAGTGAATAATAATTAATTTTACAAGATGATGCGAAATCCGTTGAAAATTTAATAATTTTAAGATTTTAACTTTAAAGATTAAACTGTTTAAATTGGAAAGTTAGTAGTTAAACAAATGTAAATGCATGATTGAAACTTTAGAAAATATTTAAAATTGTAAAATAACTTCAAAACAATATATTCATACCTAAAGACTTTTATTAAATTTGACATTATTGTTTTAGTCTAAAAGTTGAAACTTTAAAATTGGAATTTTTTCAATTATGAAAAACAACAATAGCTCAATATTTAGAAATTTTTGACTGTTCATTTAAAATCAGTAATTGTAAATCAAATATTCAAATTTAAACAAAAAACTAAACTTTGAACATTATAATTTTAATTGTTCTCTTTCAAAAATTTTAATTTGCAAGTAAAATTATTGAATTTTGATGTATAATAAATATTAAACACCTATTATTATTCCTAGAAAAAATTCAAGTGAGTTGAATTTTGTTTCAATTTAAAATTTGAAATGATTTTAAATAATTTATACAAAGTGTCTGCGTAAACCGACAAAATTTGGCTATTTGTACTGAAATTTTGGTACAAATAGCCCAGGGCCTAATTTAAAACCAAATATAGATTTGTGCACGTTTCGAACGAAAAATTTAGAAGATTTTTATGAATTGTGAAAGGCTTTAAAAGAATAAGAAATATTGTCTTAAGATTTCTACACTGAGGGAAGAATTCCCCAGTGATTCGGGTTTACACCCCAATAGTTGGGGTGGTTTCTCTTTTTTTCTGTTTCACACGAAGGATTGGTGCGCTCGCACCAACGAGTCGTGCAAGCACCCCAACCATTGGGGTGCTCACCCGAAGCAGCAGCGGCCGAACTGGTGGGGTGTGCGCCCCAATGGTTGGGGAGCTTGCACCTATGATTCGGGAGATTCGAGTCGTCCACCGTGTTGGATGTTGCGCGTTCGACGTTTGCGCATGTTCGCTAATGGCCGCAGCTGATAAGCATATCAGGCTCTTCCCGAATATCACTGTTTCTAGTTTATGTCAATTTTATTATTCATGTGCGAGATGTCAGTGGAATACAGTGTAAACTAGTTATCTGGTTTTTCTTTGGATAATCATTAACGAAGGTTCATTAACGAAGAATTATTTCTG
>CAKNXH010057916.1:29668-46582 GCA_932178445.1 Andricus quercusramuli | reverse complement strand
ACGAAACCCTGAACAGTCAATAATATATACTATTAATATTGTTTTCTGTATGATGCCTTCACACTTGCGTTGTATTTTGCACGCATTTCGTGAAGGCATATATGATAGCGAAATGCGTGTCATAACGCTCGCAGCTACGTGACTATCATCCCGTGATGGCGAAATGAACCCTCTCACGCACGCACAGCATGATAATCACACAATGCGGGTGATGTGAGACGCACGATTGTTATCTGGGATAGGTAGGGTTCGAATCCTCAGCGAGTTAGATTTTTCAAAGCGTTGAAGCGAGCGACTATATGTGTAAGCGACCGTATTGGCGAATTGTGTACTTAACAACTATAAAAAATGAAGATTATATAACAATAAGTTAGGATATAGCTTTTTTTTCGTTCAGAAATCGTACCTAATAAGATCCAATTGGAAAGTTCACAATTACCTAATAGAACACCACATAGAACCAGAAACAAAACCCCCTTTCGAAAGTAATAGGACCTGATAGAAACCACATTCTCTTAGGTTTCTATTTGGCTTCTAATAGACATTTTCCTAGGAAATACAAACGACATCAGATCCTAATAAAATCCCATTAGGAAGTTCAAAATTACTAAATATGAACCACATAGAAACCGGCTTCAAATCCGATTAGGTTCTACTTACGTTCCACTTAGAAACCAAGAGCTAATACGGTACGAGTACCGAATACAGACACATTAGATCCTAATAAGATCCAATTAGAAAGTTCACAATTACCTAATAGAACACCATATAGAACCAGGAACAAAACCCACTTTCGAAAGTAATAGGACCTGATAGAAGCCACATCCTATTAGGTTTCTATTTGGATTCTAATAGGCATTTTTACTAGGGGTGGTCTACTGCCTTAACACCGCAGTTTATGAAAACCAGCCCCCTGGAACTCTGAGTTGAAAATGTACAATGTGTTGACGGTGGCCGTGTGGTGGCGCCAGCTATGCACTTGGCCTATGATCGTTGCAAATGCATGGCAAAATGATAAAATTGAATTTAATAACACATTATAAGTAATTTACTGACAGTATTGAATAATCTTTGAGTGTTTTTAATTATCTTTGCAACATTTTCCATCCTCTAAGCGAAAGAAAACTGAGGGAAACTGCTTTTAGATGTAAAAATCTGCATGTATTGACAGATGTTCCAAAACATCCACGGTGTTGAAATTTTGAACTTTAGATTATAAATAAATGATATCTTAATATATCTTCAGGGTGACCGCTGGACCGGGAATTTTATAAAACCGGGAAATGACAGTGAATTTATTTTTTATCGGGAATTTTACAAATATTTAGAAAAAAAATCGGTCTCAGTTTGATTTTAACAGTTTTTAAAATAATTAGTTGAATTTGTATCTGTTTCAATTATATCATTCAGTTTACAATGCGTAATTCAAAAAACTTTCACTTGAAAATTTTCTATTTTAGTTTTTGATTGTTAAGCGTACATTTTCCATTAAAAGAATTCAAAAATGCAGTTTTGAAGACTTACAAATTTTTAAATTAGAAGCATTTGGGATCAAAAAATTTGGATAAAAAATCTTTTTAATTGATCAACTGTGGATATAAATTATAATGATTTTTAAAATTGAACTGTGCATTAAAGATTAAAAAGTGAATAATAATTAATTTTACAAGATGATGCGAAATCCGTTGAAAATTTAATAATTTTAAGATTTTAACTTTAAAGATTAAACTGTTTAAATTGGAAAGTTAGTAGTTAAACAAATGTAAATGCATGATTGAAACTTTAGAAAATATTTAAAATTGTAAAATAACTTCAAAACAATATATTCATACCTAAAGACTTTTATTAAATTTGACATTATTGTTTTAGTCTAAAAGTTGAAACTTTAAAATTGGAATTTTTTCAATTATGAAAAACAACAATAGCTCAATATTTAGAAATTTTTGACTGTTCATTTAAAATCAGTAATTGTAAATCAAATATTCAAATTTAAACAAAAAACTAAACTTTGAACATTATAATTTTAATTGTTCTCTTTCAAAAATTTTAATTTGCAAGTAAAATTATTGAATTTTGATGTATAATAAATATTAAACACCTATTATTATTCCTAGAAAAAATTCAAGTGAGTTGAATTTTGTTTCAATTTAAAATTTGAAATGATTTTAAATAATTTATACAAAGTGTCTGCGTAAACCGACAAAATTTGGCTATTTGTACTGAAATTTTGGTACAAATAGCCCAGGGCCTAATTTAAAACCAAATATAGATTTGTGCACGTTTCGAACGAAAAATTTAGAAGATTTTTATGAATTGTGAAAGGCTTTAAAAGAATAAGAAATATTGTCTTAAGATTTCTACACTGAGGGAAGAATTCCCCAGTGATTCGGGTTTACACCCCAATAGTTGGGGTGGTTTCTCTTTTTTTCTGTTTCACACGAAGGATTGGTGCGCTCGCACCAACGAGTCGTGCAAGCACCCCAACCATTGGGGTGCTCACCCGAAGCAGCAGCGGCCGAACTGGTGGGGTGTGCGCCCCAATGGTTGGGGAGCTTGCACCTATGATTCGGGAGATTCGAGTCGTCCACCGTGTTGGATGTTGCGCGTTCGACGTTTGCGCATGTTCGCTAATGGCCGCAGCTGATAAGCATATCAGGCTCTTCCCGAATATCACTGTTTCTAGTTTATGTCAATTTTATTATTCATGTGCGAGATGTCAGTGGAATACAGTGTAAACTAGTTATCTGGTTTTTCTTTGGATAATCATTAACGAAGGTTCATTAACGAAGAATTATTTCTGCATATATACAGAAATAATTCTGGAGAAAAGTAAGGTTTTATGTTTCTCTTACCTTCGTTAATGATTATCCAAAGAAAAACCAGATAACTAGTTTACACTGTATTCCACTGACATCTCGCACATGAATAATAAAATTGACATAAACTAGAATCGGTGACATTCGGGAAGAGCCTGATGTTTATCAGCTGCGGCCATTAGCGAACATGCGCAAACGTCGAACGCGCAACATCCAACGCGGTGGACGACTTAAACCTCCCGAATCATAGGTGCAAGCTCCCCAACCATTAAGGCGCGCACCCCACCAGTTCGATCGCTGCTGCTTCGGATGAGCACCCCAATGGTTGGGGTGCTTGCACGAATCGTTGGTGCGAGCGCACCAATCCTTCGTGTGAAACAGAAAAAAAGAGAAACCACCCCAACTATTGGGATGTAAACCCGAACCACTGGGGAATTCTTCGCTCAGTGTAGGAAAATTGAAAATGACCTTTTATTTTGAAAAATAAATTTTAAGAGAATATTTAAACAGGTTTAAAAAGATTTCTGAAATTGTCGAAAATGAATCTGGAAGATTTTAAGGAAATATTTTTAATTTTGCAGGATTTAAACGAAATTTGAGGAAGAATTCGAATCATTTTGAAAGATGTTTAGAAGGTCTGAAAAATTTGAAAATTAATTCATAATTTGAAAAAATGTAAAACATCATGTAGATGTTTCAAGATCTTGAAATAAAATTTTGAAGCTTTTCAAGGATTTTCAAACTATTTGAAATAAAAATATCTTAACTTCTGATTTAATAAGTGTTCCGTTTATGTCAAAAGTGTAATCGTTCAATTTTTAATATTTCTAGCTTAAAATTGCTTAAAATGACCCTGATTCTCAAATTTTCAACTTTGAAAAAGTGAACCAAAAATATACATTGTAAACAAATTTAACTAATTTTTATGATTTCATTTAAAAAATTGCTTTTCGGCATGACTATTATTATGAAATTTAACTTAAAATTTAAGACGAAAAGGGAATTTTCATTATACTTATTTACAATTACATTATTATTGTTTACAATACAATTTTCATTGTTCATTTAACAATAGTTTTTAGGGTTTGATGTTTTTCTCTCTCACTTTAGGTAAAAGTTGCAAATATTATATAATCATAATGCTATAGGGCTTATTTTAATCCTTAAAAGATTCTCTGCAAATGTCATTGGTACGTTTTTATTGAAACAATTTTATTTAGGATTTATAAAATTGTGATTTTTGTAAACAATAGGTTTTCAGAAATAAATTTGTTTAAATAAAAACGTACTAATAAGATTTGCAGAGAATCTTAAGAAATAAATAAGCCCCTACAGCATCAGAATTAAATAAGAATTGCAACTTTTACCTGAAAAAAGAAAAACATTGAACTCTAAATAGTTATTGTCAAATAAAGAAAACCCGAAATATTTTTTTCAAAAGTTCACCTCGAGTTCTTTTCCAAAATTAGTTATAATTAACATTAACATATTTTCCTCGATTTTATAAATAATTTTAAACAAGTTTCATTTTTTTAACTAGAAATAACATATGATAATAAAAAATAATAATAAATTTAATAATAAATAAGGGAACCTGCGCTGATTCAAAGTTTTCTTTCAGTCGCCGTATGCCAGGCCACCTACGAAAAGGAAAAACCTGGTCCCAAACCTCGGAGGAAATATACTTATTTAAAATATTCAGTAGAATCTGTTAAAATATTCAATATTTTATATACTAAATACAAATTATTCATGAAGAAAAGACTTATATACAAATACTAAGAGGCATCAGAAATTTATATATAGTTATATACAAAGTTGATTATTTTCTATTAAAAAATTGTTTTAAAATATTGGAAAATCCTAAATGAATTTAAATTAATAAATAAATAAAGTAAATATTATATAATACAATAAAAAATGTTATAAAGTTTAGACGATTTTCTTCTCGGATATTTAAAAAAGACACAAATAATGATTTGTCTGATTTAATTGCGCATGAATAATAATTTGTTGTAGTTAGTAGGAATGCATTGGGATTTACGTCTAAAAGCAGTGAATTTTACGATTTTGGCTAATTATTTTGAACTCAAAAGATTAAAAAAATCTTAAAGATCATCATCTTTTACCCAGAACTATCAGAAAATTATTTTTCTTTCACAAACTTTATTATTTTAACACTTTTGCTTTGCATTATTTGAATTCTAAGCCAACTGCATAGCTGGTGCCACCACACGGCGACCGTCAACTCTCATGACAATATTTTCCACAGGCCTCCACAGAGAAGTGGCATGGGGCTGATGAAAACCCGGTAAGAAGGCTTGCATTAAAAAGTATTGGAAAATTTCATGTACCCAGTGGTAACGTAACAAATATTGAATACTTCTGGATCCCTTTTCTGTCCTCCCGTTTTGAATCTACACAATAGTAGAAGTTATCTCTTAGATTGAAACCCTTTCTGTACCCAGCGGCGATGATATTTTTCTGAATAATTTTGGATACCGCGAAGCAACCAAGAAATAGAAAAATTTTAATTTTTTTCGAATTTTCTGTTTTTCGAATAATAATGAGGTCAAAAGCTTTTTAAAACATAGCATCGGTCATTTTACGATGTCAGGATTAATTTCCACACAGATGGCTATGGTGAAAAATAATTTTTTAAATTTTTTACCATCATTTTATATTTTTGTCATTGATAATATTTGAACAAAGCCGATATTTTACGATAAAGAGATGTATTCTTGTGTATAACCCTACTAGATTTTTCAAATTTCTTGCTTCTGGAGCGCGTTCTAATGCTTCAAACGAAAATTGTGTTTTTAGTTTATTTGAGGTTACATTTGGCTGCTCCGATCGGCTTTTCAAAGGGATTGGAATCTTATTATTTTCACCGCCTAATGAGGATTACAAAACGAAGGACAGAAAAGGCATTCTTAGGGATTCAAAATTTCTAATACTTTTTAATGCAAGGCTTCTTGCCGGGAATTCGAAATTTCAACACATTATTATCTAATCCAACAATTAAACAAAAGGTTTGAAGAAAAACGTACACTGCGTGGAGGTAAATAAAGAATTATTTAAAATATAATTTTTTTATTTCAACGAATATATGCACAACTACAATGAAATAAATAATGTACATTTCAATTAAAAGATTATTGAAAAGTGGTGTGCATAGCCACACTTTTACTAAAGTACCTTACTTCCTATAGCTTCCCAGCAAAAAAGAAAGAATTGATACGGATTGTGGCGAATTAACATTTGTGTGATGCCCGTGAATCCCGTTTCCTGATTCGTTCAAAAACGCATTGAGACGCATTTAGATGAATTGAGACAACGCGAATTACATGCGTCGGGACTTGAAGCAGCGATCCCTCGTGTATCAGTCTAGAGTACTCGCCACTGAGCCACGAGACAATTTACTTAACATTTACAATAAATTCTATATTCCCCCGCACACATGTTTTCCTGTTACGGATTAAATTCTATAAATCAAAACTTGCTGAAATTCGCCGTGACGCATTGGGGCGAATTCAAGTGTGTATTTTACGCTCACGAATTTAGACGCATTGACCAATGTTGAAACGTTCGCGTACTGACGCATTGAAGCATATTCGCTGACTTTAGACTTTTGCACCGTATTTATACGTATAGAAAGATTAAAAATTGAAAAACCGTCTTCACGAATTTACGTGCATTGACACATACGTCCAATGCGTCATTGTCGCAAAGCGGTATTTGCAGGGTGCCTTAGTCTTTTCAATTCAATTCGGATCAATGCTTTCTTTTTTGCTGGGTTAGCTTTAGCTCGATTACAAATTCGTATTCGGAACATAAGAAATCTACGCAAGATTTTCTCCTTCATATTATGACAAAGCAAAATATGATCAGCTGCAACATTCACAAAGGAAGCCATTAAAAAGTCCAAATACATACTAGATCGGTAAATCTGCTCTAATTTTAAGAAAAGTTCAATAGTATATTGCGTGACGAGGGTCGAAAGGCAACGATTTCACGAGTGTGAAGTTAGATGCCCAAGCGATTTCGATTGCTTTTTTGGATTTTTACTCAAAATTAGGGGTCTGTGACCCGAAAAAACCCTCATAATGACTTTCATAGAAATCCACCAATTTAATCAATTTTTTCAAAATTTGAGTCAACTTTCCGAATTTTTTAATTTTGACTAAAAAATTGTGTTCTGTTACTCGAAAACTCCTCTCGTACTGACTAGTTAATATCTACCGATTTCATAAAAATTTCAAAATTTGAGTCAACTTTTTGAATTTTGGAAATTTGAAGTTAAATTCTTATTTTTTACTCGCAAACCTACCTTTTACTAACTTTTATTGAAATCTACCAATTGTAACGGATTTCGATTAATTTGGTTGCTTTTTTTTTATTTCGACCCCAAATTTTTATTTTACGATTCAGAAAACCTCGTAATGACTCATGGAAATTTACCAATCAAATAAAAATGTCAACATTTGAGTAAACTTTTTGAATTTTAAACGCATAATCGTATTCTACAATAGAGAAATTATTTTCAGAAAGAAATGCGAAAGTAATTTAACATTGCATTGCTTGTGTAAGTATAGTACAGTGTACACACATAGCCTGTTTGGGAACTGGAATGGATTTGCTTCGGTTCTTGTTCTGGTTTCGTTCCAGGCTCGGAACTTTCCTCATTGCAATCGTTTCGGCCTGGAACGGGAACACGTTGCTTGTTTTTGGTTCCGTTCCAGGCCCGGCACGGTCGGATCTCGGAACGTATCGGTGCCGGGTCCGTTCCGAACCGGATCCAATGCGGAACCGGAACGACGTTGTAAACAGATTTACAACCCTGCAAGTTAGGCACACTGCTCTTATCAGATTACTTAATTGCATTACGAAAATGCGTCCGTGACTGATGATAAATACCATAACATCCCCGTGTAGACTATTAAAAAACATCCAACTCGTAACAAAAACTCCTTCGACATATTAGGAAATAACCATCTTAAGCCTGGGAAAAAAAGAGCTTCCTCATTTTTTTTATGTCTAATAATTAAAATTGGGCTTTGCCCAATATGTCAAATTAGGTATACTGCTCTTATCAGATCACTTGGTTGCATTAAAAAAATGCGCCCGTGACTGATGATACAATGAGCGTCCTCATTTTTTTATTAAAATTATTCATTGAGAACTTAAAAAATTAAAATTAGTATTAAAATTTTATTTTTGAAAACAGTGCTCCCAAAATTGTTTTTTTTTCGTTTCGTTTGGAAGTAATAGTACATCATCCGAGAAGAAGATTCTAAAAAGAAGACTTCAGTATTCGGAATTTTCAGTGACCCAGGGGTCTCCGCAATCCACAGGTGCAGCTTGACACAGGATCGGCAGGGCATTTTCAGGATCTACCAGTTTTTTTTCGATAGGAAACTGAGAGAAAATGTATGACCCCTTAAAAGATAATATTACCTGGAAGGGTTCGGTTCATAAACCTAAACTTCGAGGGCCCCATTTTTTTTCTGCTGTACACGAAGCAACTCTTTGAGGCATTTCGACGCAGGTAAAATGGACTTAAAATTAGTAATTCTAAAAATTAAGAGTGACAGTATTTAAATTTTAGAACCACCTTTAATCAATGTTGCAATTTTTAATTCGAATTGAATGGGAAAGGTTTTAAATCTCACAATGATAAAATATTAAAAATTAAAATTCTGTATAACAAACCAAAAACTAAATTTATGACGTTTAAAAGATTGAGTTTTGGAAAAGATTCAACTTAAGCATGTGAGCTGAGAACTACAATAATACATATATTTAAAACAATGAAAAAACAATTTCTAGAAATACAATAGAGTCTTATACTTCGTTCATAAGTTAATGACTATTTGAAAACTATATAGCACTCGCGAGAAATCTATAAATTATACTAGTTGTACTGCTACTGGACGGCTTCGTTTCCTTATAAGTATAGAAGTAGTGATTGTAAATATACAATACGTGACCTCATCATGCCGTTTTATCCTCCGTGCTCTGAAGGTGTAGGTAAGGCTGAATATCGATATTAAAAGGAACTGACTTCGGCTCCACTCGTTCCGAGCACATTGGACAAATTTCTCGGGTTTCAATAATTCTGCAAACGAGATTAAAAATCTATTCTCTAATCTTATAACATAACATTATTATTGATTTACTTTATTTTACAAAATTATACTCACAGCATAAATTCGGTTCTTATAGCTGGAAAGTCACATTGCGGACAAACTGCGAAGTCACCTTCGATTATGTGACGACCCTGGATATCAAACATTTTTAAACATAGGTATATATTTAAATTAATTGATCAGGCGGTACTGAATGTGCACTATAAAATAGTTACATAAAAATAAAAACAGTATGAAATTTTGCAAGTTTCAGAATAATTAAAAAAAATTGAATTAAACTGTCTTACTGTTGCAATGCAAAAGGGAATCGTGTTCTTGCATTTATCACAGGTGACTTCAGTCTCAGGAACTTTGTTCTTGCAATAAGGACAAGGCGTCAATGGTTCATCTTCGGATTCGTGCGCATTTCCTCTTGGAGGTTTTCGAACAATCGCCTCAATTTTCTTACTATATTTGTCATCAATCTGAGATCTGTATTCTGGGCGCATCAACATGGCAGCATAATTGAACGCGGAATTTCTTAATCCAGCTCTGTGGCATTCAATGACCGTTGACGTCAAAATTGGCACGATATCTGGAGGATAAGGTAACCATGTTCAAATGAACGATAACTACCGAGTGGGCACACGAGTCTTAAAGTTGTCCTATAGACATCTTTTAGCGGATGTCTTGAGGACCTTTCAAAGATATGAAAAGATCCGAAAGATCTCTTAAAGACGTCAAGTCCCACTGGGTAAAGAATAATTTGATGAAAATTTAATAAAATTGTAATGACTACGACTCACGGGATGGAAATTTAGAAATATTGTTGGCGACTCTTATCAACATCCTCGCACCGCGTAAATGATCGCTTCTTTTCACATGGAGGCGCACTAAAATATACGAGTGCAACAACCTCATGTTGTTTTGCATCTCCAATGGCACAGCAATATTGTTTCTTTTCAACTCCTGATACATACCAAATAAAACATCGTGGGCGTTTTTGTAGTTTCCTGTATAGAAAAAAGTTCATCGATGTAGGCTCTTTTGTGTTCTATGATGATAATTGATACATAATTTAAAGTTAAGACATGAGAATGACAACTGGATAAGGACCATGTGAGGTTGATACTTTGTTACATTTAAAACAACGTATTCGAGGTGCCAACTTTGAGTGATCCTTATCCAGTTGTCATTCTCATGTCTTCAAGTATGATTATAAGTACTGAATAACACCTACGTACCATTGATTTGTTCTTCATTGGCAATAATAACAGCAGTTTTCGCTGCTTCTCGATATTGCTTTCGTGCCATATACAAACGAAATAAATACTTAGGATCCTAAAAAATACAATAATTAACACCCAAAAATAATATATTAGCAAACTGCATAATTCTGTATAGTACCTTTGGCAATCCGTCTCCACCGAGTAGGAAATCTATCAATTGATTCGCCAATTTATCGTCTTTCGATGAAGCCACTGTATCAATAGCTAATGCAAGTGCCAAATCATCATCCGCAGCCACCTGAACAGCCTTCAACAAATGTCTCAACGCCTGAAATATTTAAATTTAATTATAACTTCAACCCAAAAGTACATAGAATCTAGGTCTTAAATACAGAAAAAAGAAAACACGGAAACATACTTTGTGATAATCTTTTGCATGGAAGTAATATTTTCCAGCCAAAATATTGTTCTTTTGCGCCTCGAAGTGTATTGCCAGACTTTGGAAATCTTCTTTCCTAACATTGTCGTCATCGAGAGTATCAACCAAAATTTCTCCATATAATTCCATTTTACCGTGCTGACTAGCAAGTTGGAAAGCTTCTTCGTGACAATGCGACAGAATCAGAAATTTGATTGCCGAATTATAATCGTTTAAATTTTGGAAAAATCTCGCGACCATTTTTGCGCCCTCAATGCTTTTCGTTTGCTGGACAATCTCCACACTGCGCCCTACAAATAAAGACAAAAAAATTAACCTTAGATATATGTACATATTATGTGTTAAAAAATCTGAATGAAAGAATTTGCTCTTAAAAAATGTTCTCCAACCTGGATTATTCAAGTGTTCTAGATTGATTCTTATTATGTTGTCGAAATCTTTGGCGGTTTCATAAGCTCTTGATGCTTCTTCGTATTTTCCCTCGGCTTCTTTAGCTTTAGCATATTGAATATTAATTTTCGGCGAGGAAATTTGAGGAAGAAGTTGTCCAACTTTGTGCCAGTTCTTAAGTTTGATGAAAGCAGAAGCTGCCTTGTCGAAGAACTCTGCTTGTTCGTACAGCAAAGCTGCATCGTTAAATTGCTGCAAAAGTGAACTCACTATTATTCAAATAGAAGATCATTCATCCAAATTGTACACAAAGAAGTAGGGCTTCAAAAAATTTTAAAAATTAAACAGAGATGAGTGCCTCTAGTAAAGGTGTAAATAGTTTTAATTAGTAAGATTAAAATATTGAATTTCGAGGTTAGAACTTGAATTGTTCAGTTTAGTTGAGGTTACCATTGGAAAATTTCATTTTACCCAAAAATGATTCAGGTAAACTATTTTTCCCTCTTTATACACACTTCTAGTAAAAAAGGGAGTACCACTTAGTACGTAAGACATATTTTTTGCTAGTATTTATGGAGTAAAATGTGGCAATTGAATGATCCTATCTGACAGCCTTATAGAAGAACATTTTTTTAAATCAGCGTACCCAAATTCTTTAGAAAGCTTTTAGATGTATTTGTCAGATATATATTTTTCCAATTTATTATTTAGATATTACTTTGAAATCGTATTGCATGCTTCCTATTTGAAGCTATGTGTTACCATCACACACTAAATTTTCTTGGTAAGTTACGAAAAAGATTCAAACTTCCAAACCAGCAGTGTTTAAGTTACGAAAGCAGGATAGTGGCAAATATTGCTGTCGTTATTGTAGCGAGGCCCGGTGATTGGCCTCTTGGTACACACTGGCCAGAGTCGCTACCCTGTGTTGCCGGTTTCAGACGGAAAAAACTTCATATTCAATTTAAAAAAAAAAACACTTCACGGGAAAAGCTCTAGGGCGTGCCTTTGTCAGATCTTGCGCTTATGCATAGACCTTTTTAAATTGAAGATGAAAACAGTGATAACTGAGATTTTGTAATTTTGAATTCCCTTTTGTTAAAGCTACTACGGATTTAACAAATACATTCTCATCACGTGACTATATTATGTTGAACTTTATTATATTAATGTACGTAATGGCTTACATTATCAGGTTACATATGTCATTACTCAAAATCGTGTTTTAAGTACGTCATTATTTGAGATTTACTTGATTCGTTGGTCTTGTATTTCGGTCAGCGTACCACATACCATAGGGCATGGTGTCCCTTATATTATTTTCCGTTTATTTTAAGAATGCGAACATTGTTGGATAAAAATCGCTATTTATTCACACGTGTCTTATGATATCCAATTGTCTCTAAAATTGTCTTAATTTTCAAAATAAATAACAAATTTTGATCATACTCCGGTTACCTTATAAAAATTATTTTAAAAAATTATTCACTTATAAAAAAATGTTCACGCAATTCCTGAATTGCATGTGGTCACTCGTTTTGTTGTCTTCAAATTTTTCCTCCTTTTCTACATCGGCAATTACTTTATTACTTTCAAAAACTTTTTTAAAGAAACAAGATACCATGAAAATAGGACATTAGTAGTAAGTTAATTATCACTAAGTACGATTTGCAAAATGTTTGTAATTTTTGGCTATTTCACAAAAGTAGCTAATGTGTTTAATTGCAATTTTAATATTATTTCCGGCCGAACAACGTTTTGCAAATTTGATAATTTCCCAATCTCGACATTTCTAACATTTGCTACCCAAAAACACAACCTTCGCAATTTTCGCTGGAATTTGAAGAGTCGAATTGCAAAAAATTGCAAATCATATAATAGTCTCTTCTCAATGAAAAAAAGCAGAAACAACATTTTGCAAAACCTTCGGTATTTTCGCTGGGGAGTGATTAACAAAATAATAATTTGTTCATAATTAATAATGTTGCCGTAGCACCAACTTTTTGCAAATTTAATATGTACAAGATAGAAACTGAATTCATAATTACTCACTCATGTTTGCAAAATGGTTTGAATTTTCGTAAAGCAATGGGGGGCAAATGTTGCAAATTAATTTTTTTCAACAAATTGCCGACCGGATCACGTTTTGCAAAATGTTATTTTATGTTCAACATATAAAAAAACAACTATAGCATTTTTTCGAAGACCTTCGGAATTTTTGTTAATTGACTCGATTTTTATGTCTAATTCCATTGGTCTATCAGACAGGATTCTCTTTCTTAAAATAAAACTTTTTTTTAAAGCAATATCAG
Organism: Andricus quercusramuli; assembly: GCA_932178445.1. Classification (NCBI taxonomy): domain Eukaryota; kingdom Metazoa; phylum Arthropoda; class Insecta; order Hymenoptera; family Cynipidae; genus Andricus; species Andricus quercusramuli. The sequence continues at coordinate 33,268 of CAKNXH010057916.1, read as the reverse complement.
AGGAACTTAAAAAAAACTTAACATTATCACTACTTTCCATCCTAATAGAACAGTGTCATTGGCAGTTTCCTATACAACCTTTTCCATAGAATCAGAAAATGAAGGAATCATTTTGTTCCGTGGAAATTTAGACCATCAGTTATTCCATAAGAAAAGGTACTACTTTGTCGGTATGGAGTTGCATATACATATAGAGACATCTAGCCAGATGAATTTCCGACGTTTTACGATCAGTAAGAACCCTCTATGTTTAAAGACGAGTCACCACACAGTGGGCTGAATCGGGAATTCACTATTCAAAATTACCTACAGCCTACAATTCTTAACAGATTTTCAATTTTCTTAAAGAAGTGATCAGCGATAGTTGCACAAGACCGTCTATGGATTATATTTTTTAATTTTTGTCATTTTCTATTTTTTTATATAAATAAACAACGAGCGAAAATGAGACATTTTATAATTATTATTTTTTACCTTCAAATCAATAACTTAATTAATCCCATTTTTGACGAAAATTAATGTCGAAGTATCCAAAGAATATAAATAATTTACAGGATATCGAATCTAATTGTTATAAACAAATTATACTAATAAAATGTCAACATATTGGAAATTTTGTTTGCAAAGTATATTTGTAAGTTGAAATTGCTTCATTTTATCAACAGGATCATGTTTGATCAGGAAAATTTGTTGTATGGTATACTTTCTTTATTTTATAAACAAATTATGTAAATAAATGCATAGTTTAGGCGTTTTCTGGCAGAAAGTAATCGTTTTTCTTTCTTAGTACCTTTAAATTATATGAATGGTAATATTTAATGATTAAGGTTGGTCATTCGATATTATTTGTTTATTCTATAAACAAATGTTATAAACAAATGCATAGTTTGGTCATTTATAGACAGAAAGTAATAGTTTTTTTTTCTAACAGTCTTCAAATTACATAAGTGGTGAAGTTTAGTGACGTAGAATTGTCAATCGATATTATTTGTTTACGTTATAAACAAATTTGATAAACAAATGCATAATTTGGTCGTATATAGAGAGAAAGTAATAGATCTTCTTTCTAGTCGTCTTAATATGACATAAGTGGTGATTTTTAGCGACGAAGAATCTCCAATCGATATTATTTGTTTATTTCGTAAACAAATTTTATAAGCAAATGCATAGTTTGAGCATTTATAGATAGAAAGTAATGGTTTTTCTTTCTAATCGTCTTCAAAAGTGTCTTCAAAGTTGAGCAAGAATGAATTTGAAATGGATCCTGAAATTATTGAAATGATTGACAAAAGTACAACTCGGAAGCTAATTCTTCTAGAACATCACAAAACATTTCCAGTGATATTATTTAAGGGCAATAATAAAAAATGATCACTGTCTATCTATAAATGGTCAAACTATGCATTTTGTTTATTAAATTGGTTCATGACATATACAAATAATATCGATTGACAATTCTTGGTCACTAAATATCACCACTTATGTAATTTGAAGACGCCTAGAAAGAAAACCGATCACTTTCTATTTTTAATTGGTCAAACTATGCATTTGTTTATAACAAAAATAAATAACATTGATTGAAAATTCTTCGTCACTAAACATTACCAATTATGTAGTTTGAAGACGATTAGAAAGAAAAACGATCACTTTATATCTATAAATGGTCAAACTATACATTTGTTTATAAAATTTGTTTATAACATGAACGAATAATATCGAGTGACAATTCTTCGTCACTAAACATCACAACTTATGTAATTTGAAGATGATTAGAAAAAAACTATTACTTTCTGTCCATGAATGACCAAACTATGCATTTGTTTATAAAATAAACAAATAATATCGAATGACCAATTTTAATCACTAAATATTACCACTCATATAATTTGAAGGTACTAAGAAAGAAAAACGATTACTTTATGCCAATAAGCGCCTATGCAAGCAAAATTTCCAATATGTTGACATTTTGTTATTATAATTTGTTTATAACAATTAGATTCGATATCCTGTAAATTATTGATATTCTTTGGATACTTCGGCGATCAACGGCGATACCACGCTGAAAACACCAGTTCCCGTTAGATCACTGAAGTTAAGCAGTGTTGGGCGCGGTTAGTACTTGGATGGGTGACCGTTCGGGGAATACTGCGTGTTGTTGACCCGTCGTGGGAGTGGTGGACCCACACTGGTAGTATTTATCCACCTAGAAACACTACCCGAATCGGGTAGTGAGGCAATGAACTTTCGAGTTCGAAATGCTAATCAATTTTTTTTTTTTTTTGATACTTCGACATTCATTTTCGTCGAGAATGGGATTAAGTTATTGATTTGAAGATAAAAAAAAATCTGCTTCATCATCATGACTTGCTTTTGGGTTAATTACGTCAGTTTTACATAAAAACGAGAACTAATTTACTTAAGGTTCTATCGACCTTAAGGAACACATTCTCATCAAGACACTCGCGCTTCGCGCTCGATATTTGGTCGTCGCGCTTCGCAACGACTATATGTTGCGTTCTATGTTCTTCAGATAAAAATGACTACATTTGTATTTGATATCAAATGAAGAAGGGAATTCCATTACTTCAGCGTATATTTCCGTATCTTTCTAATAAATCATAAAATTTGAAAATTTGTTTCCAACTACCTGAAAAGGGGAGGGGGGGTCAAATCTTGCACAAATCAAATACCTTCTCTGATGAGAATGTAAAAATACAAATTTTCAAGTACCATGAGCAATAATGATTATTTTATTGTTTTAATCGTTAGAAATAGTATTGGGAACATAAAAACAATGAAGTATTGTGAAAAAACACATACGAGATGAAAAAGGAATGAAATAAGAAAAGTTTTGATGAGAATGTGCCCAATTATCGGGCTGATTTTTCCATGTTAATGTTCTTTTTTACGCCTAAAACAAAAACTACACATCCCATCGAAAAGTGACCAATAACAAATTTGTAGATCTTTTTTTTTACGCACAAATTTTGTTGAATCATCATTTGTCGTATCTTGCATAGTTTGATCGTAAAATTGAATTTTGGGATTTTTAATTATTTTTTGTGCAATGAAAATGTGAATTTTCGATTTTTCAAGAAAATTCAAAAAGTCGTTATGACGATCTTGTAGGGCGTGCAAAAAGAAACATTTTTCTTGCCTTGACTTTTTTTCGTATCGTGCGTTGTTTGGCTGAAAATGTTAATTTTCGTTTCATCTTTTGGATTTTGAAAATGCTTCGACTCTGAAAATTTTATTTTATCGAAAAATGGCATAAGAATAGATTGTTGGAATTTCCGAGTGCTATGAACAGCCGCACATATAATTTTCAAATTTTGAAAAAAGTGGTCTCAAAAATTTTCAAAATGCTCTTAATTTTTGAATTTTTACCCAAAATAGCTGGCTAACGAACTAGACCTTCATGTTAGGACACTTGAAGAGTACACCAAAGCTCAATCGAATCTGTCAATTCTTTCGAAAGTTATCGTGCTAAAAGACTAAAAATCTGCATACAGACCCACATACACACATACCCACATACAGACAGACACATTCACGAAAACCTGTTTTTTGGGTTCAGGGGGTCTCAAAACGTGGACATTT
>CAKNXH010057916.1:1124-29568 GCA_932178445.1 Andricus quercusramuli | reverse complement strand
GGGGTCAAATTTTACACAAATCTAATACCTTCTCTGATGAGAATGTAATAATAATTATAAAATGTCTCATTTTCGCTCTTTGTTATTGATATTCTTTCGATACTTGGACATTAATTTTCGTCGAGAATGGGATCAAGTTATTGATTTGAAGAGAAAAATAATAATTATAAAATTTCTCATTTTCGCTTTGTTTATTTATATAAAAAATAGAAAATAACAAAAATTAACAAATCTAATCCATAGACGCTCTTGTGTAACTACCGCAGTCGCAGATCACTTCTTTAAAAAAATTGAAAATCGGTTAAGAATTGTAGGCTGTAGGTGATTTCGAGTAAAACGCATCTAAATTTGGCTACAACAAATTTGTTCTACAACATGCTGCTGATAGTAATGGTTTAATAGTTTTCGGGCTCAGAACCCCCTCCTTATTGACGATTGCCCTTTGTAGATCTTTCTGAAATGAACAATTTTGCTTCCTAAATTTTTCTTTCTATTTCATGTCGTTTAATCAAAATTTCAATTTTCATTTGTTTTCTTCCGAATTTCGGTGGGTCATAAAGGGCTGGTTAAATAACTTGACATTTCGTTTTCAGCCCTGAAAAAGTATGTCAAAGCACAATCCAATCCCATAATTCTTTCGAAAGTTATCGTGCCTACAGACATGCAGACACCCTTGTATAAATCCTTTTTTTTTACTCAGGGAATCTCAAAACGTGGAGATTTGATGAAGACTGGCAATGTCAAATTTCTGATTACGATGAGAATGTAAAAATCTCGTTTGAAATTTTTCTACTCATGAAATTAAAAACATTTCCTTTTTAAACTGATACTAATTCAACATTTTTTTAAAACATTCAAAATCAAAATTTTCTTTAGGTACTAGAAAAATGTTCAAATTCAAACTTTTACCAAAATATAAATAGAAATTAAATTATAATCATGTGCCGATTTGAAAATAGTGTTTACAAACGTATGTATGCTTCTCCAAATTAGTTTTTTATTTCTTTCAGTTAATTTTTATTCAATTTTAAGAAAGTTATTATTGAAGTTTAGATCGTGGACGTTAAAGAGATAATTTAAATTTCATTTGATTTAATTTATTAATCGATATACGTATTTAAAAGTATTTAAAAACTTAATTTTATTGCATCCAATTTTAAAACAGTTTCAAAGTTAAAGTGTTTAATTTTGCTAAATTGAAATGTTGTACATTTCACTAAAGTTGGTAAATTAATCAATTCATAAGAGTCATTCTCCTGTCTGCCCAGTCGGTCCTGTAGAAATAAAATTGAAATGCTCTTGCCTTCATAGATTCCAAAATTTCCGCACATTCTTTGCGCAGAGATCGCGAACTATCATTATCCATTGCAATATTGACGCCTTTCCGGCTATCTCCGCATCTTATAGACATCCTTGCTATTCCAGCAAGACATTGGGCACGATGATTTGGATGCTGGGATGCCAAACTCGAGGATACGTCAAGCATTCCCCGCTCGTAATTTACTAAAGCTTTCGGATAATTGCCTCTGAATGAAAATAAAAGGACTTTAAAACGTGTATACTTGGCAGCAGAGATATTTTCTATAAATCGTTCTCATATAAAAAATAATCATTCTTATTAATCAGTGATTCTTAACATACGTAAACTCTAATTGCTGAGCATACTCCCTCGCAATAAATGGAATTTCTGCTGGTTTTAGATGTTGAGCTAAATTTAAAGCTTGCACCCATTGCATTAAATCTCGTCTTAAATACAATGCTTCCACGGGTTGTGAAGAACGCAAGAATAATTTTTCGGCCTGGTCATAGTCACTGAGTAATGTACAAATATGACCGGACAATAAGGTCAACTCGTCTATGTTTTCTAGTTTTTGCAGCGCCCATACCATAGAGACTTCTTCAATGTGTCGGTATACTTGCAACGCTAAAAATTTCAACGAATTAATTTGATTAAAAACGCTGCAGAAATTATGAACAAGAACATTTGAAGGGTGAAAATGTGTGAGGTGTCAATCGCCAAGTTCCACTTTTTTCAGCAGAGACTAAAAATGAGTTGTAAATTCAGCAGGGCCATTAAAAAAAAAGAAGAATGTACTTTCAAGGTATGTTCATGCTCTATCGAAGTGAGGAAAGTTTGCTTACAAAAAGATATCCAGTTTCGAGAAAATTAATGAAAACTGAGAATTAGAATTCTAGTTAATGAATGGAAGAATTTGAATCAAAGGAAGTTTTCTAAAAAAAAAGTCGTCAGGTTCGATTAAATTTAAGAAGAATGTATTACTTCAAAATCGCATGAAACTGATATTTCAACATTAAATGATGATACCCATTATAATTTAGTATATTTTAAAGAAATGAGAAATCAGTTTCTACAGTATTTAGTACTCAATGCAGGTGACAACAGATATAATGTAGATGCACAGCTATCCACCGTCCCGGTAAGAGGATGTGCATTGAAATTCATTACAATTATTTCAAATATGGCAAACGACAATTTGACCGGGGAAGGAATTGTTCGGGATTCATTTTAATGCACTTTGAGTCAAATAGAATTGTTCCGGATTACAATGTTGACAATTATACTTTACGGAAGGAATTAAATTGACTTCAACATCCGTCCCGCCTTACACAATTAAACAGGAATAACTTGCCTTCAGTTTATACCCTTTTCAACAGAATCAAAATATACTCATTCATTGATAAAAATCATCATGGATTTAACCAGGATTAGAGTGAGACGCGAATAGTTGGGGTTCATATGAATGAAAACGTTAACGGCAGAAAACGATATTCATTTGGATAATGAAGGAAAAATTTTGTTCACTTTGAAAAATGAAGCCCCAAAAAAATCCTTTGACAGGAATGTGTATTCGAACTATCTGATTTGTTGAGCAAATAAACCAGAATTCGAAAATTTGTCGCTTGACACCTTATGCGTATCCACCCTTCATTTATTAAAGCTGAAATAAAATCTCACCAAATTCAATGTTCAAATTAGCCAAAGCTGTTTGGCCCAATTTCAACCAACAATTTCTGTCATTCATAATTTCACAAGCTTCCCATGCTTGCTGAAACCTGCAATGAAATTTTGATTAGAAAAGTTTATAATAGTATATTATGCACCTAGGGGGAGAAAAAGTGCCTCTCCCCCTTGGCGCATACGATCTTTTTTATAACAAATGGATGATTTCAGACATTTCTCAAAATACAGTCATTATTTCAGTCCACACTAGATTTTGTATAATGAAGCATGAAATTAACGTTAACCTAATTTATGATAATTTTAGAGGTGATTTAGGGTAATTTACCAAATAAATTACCCAAAATTAATTTTTTTTTAATTTCCATAAATTTCCGGAAATTTATTGAAATTTTCCGTAAATTATGGCAATTTTACAGATAAATATCGTAGCTTATCATCGATCACCCATAATTCATTAAAAAAAAATTCCGGGAATTTATGAAAAATGTCGGTCATTTGTGGTATTTTTACAGGTAAATATGGTAACTTACCATGGATTACCCAAAATTCATTTTTTTGAATTTCCATAAATTTTCGGAAATTTATGAAAATTTGCGGTCCTTTATGGTAATTTTACAGATATATCTGGTAACTTTCCGTTGATTACCGCGAAATTCTATTACCTGCAACCAAAATTTCCCCACAGATTTTACGGTGAGTGGGCTGATAAGCGTAAAATGCCAGCACATAGCTGCGTAATTTTCATTATTCCTCTCCGACGTCACTTTTCACTCCCTAGGGAGTAAAAAGTAGAGCTTTAGCCCCGCTTCATAGGCGTCGAAAAGGGCTGAAATCATGCATGTGTCATAAAAAATATTTTTCAGAGACACGAATAACAAGCAAATACCTTCTGCAAATCAGTTGATTTTCAAATAATTCAGAAACCCGTTTGTTATCCACAACGTTTCCAACAACTTCATGGGAAGTTAAAACGATTTGTACTACTTTGCCAACCGCAGAGCTCAAAGTGACTTCTCCCGAGTACACTAGCATCGGTATCGTTTCCAAAGGTAATTTTGTTATTCCGACTTGAACGACTTTCGTGCCTAAATGATTGTACAATTAGGATTAACAATTAAAAGTGCAATTACAATACACTATTCTTTACATCTTTTCGGAAAGATTAAAAATATTATAAATAGTCTTCATGCCCAGCTGCAGCTAGAAGAAATTCCCTTCGGAAACACATAGTCTGCTTCCACCTCCATTTCTTCTGAAGAGCGGGAGTAGTGGTAGAGTCGAGAAGTGATCTCTAGTCTAGTGACGTCGCGTCGCCTAGCACCGTAGATACGAAATATATATAGGGGTGCTTCGGGGCGATTAACTTTTCAATATAAAATTGTAATAGCTACCAGAGTACATTATTAAATATTTTAATATTACAGTTTTGTACAATGTACACAAATGTTGACTCATATTTTTTGAAGTACACTCAACTCCCGAGATAAACAACCTCAGTTTACGCTATTCCTAAAACATAAGCCTCAGAATTTGATGATTTGGGGACTCCGGGACCGAAAGAGAGACGGTGCTTAGTCCAGCGTCACAAACAGCATGAGGGCTGCACTCCCTGCGCATTAGTTGCATCAGTTTGCGTCATGCCTCCAAATCCAACAGAAATGATTCATGTGACCCTAACTGTTTACGTTTCCATTCCCTAGATTTATGCTGAAGGCCACTGCAAGCCATGCCCAAAACCGTGCTTATCTCGGGAGTTAAGTATATAACAATATATAACCATTATGCACAAGGTGGAAAGATAAGTTATAGAAATGAAATATAATGATAAAATCTAACAATACTGGTATCCAAAAAATACCTAATAGTAGATTTAGATTTTATAATCATATTTGATTTCTCTAACTTATATTTCTTACATGTCCATGATGTTAATATATTGTTATACAAAAAGAATCATTCAACATTTGGATACATTGTATAAAACTGTGATATTAAAATGTTAAATAATGTACAACTTTTCTTTTCAATCATCTTTATTGAGAATAATTGTAAACATACTGAAATGAAATAATTGAAACTCTAGTTGCTATTAAAATTTTATATTGAAAAGTTAGTCACTAGTCGAAAGCTCGAGTCTACCACTACTCCTGCTCTTCAGAAGACATGGAGGGAGAAGCAAACCATATATTTCCGAAGGAAATTCCTCCAAACTGAAAACGCCTGCTCAACACTAACCTTCTATGTGGTACTTTACGTAAATGTAAGTAACAATAGAATTTTTGTTGTAGACAAAAAATACATTTCGCTCAAACAGATTTTGATCCCAAATTATTCCTTCCACTGAGTCTGGAGGATCTGGTACTGAAGTAACTATTTCGTTTATGGGATCGAAAACATAAACATCAGATTTGTCATCCGTGAAGCAAATTTGGGTACCATTAGCATCTAAATAAATTTGTTTTATTCCGTTAACGTGTGATGTTTCGAGAGATTGGTTAAATGCTTCCAAACTAAAGAAAGTGATGCGGCCCATCTGTATTAATTGATTTCAAATTAAAATAAAATAGTATTATTTATTAATAATTATTAATCAATTATATGCTCTACGGGATAAATAGGCTCATAATTTATTAATCTAAGTATATAATTCTTGGTTAACTTACGTCATCTCCATAAATACAAAAATCCGAAGATAATGCATGGCACGTTACTTTAGTGCTGGTCATAATTTGATCTGGCAGCATTTTTGTATCTTTTCCGTCATTTATTAAAGCTCGATCTGCTTTAATCTTCATTAAAAATGCAAGAAGTATTTAAATATATTTTAACATGAGAATCCCGTGTAAGGGATATTCGCCATTTAATACTAGGGAATTTTTATATTTATCAATAGACAGTTGGGAGTCACTAACAGTGTTAGTGCGTTCAAGGGAGCCGAACCGCAAACATCCCTTGTAACTTGGTATGCAATAAATCAATTATTTCTCTAAATTGGTTCGTTTTACGTCATTGCCATTCCTTCTAAGTTTTATCTAACAATTCAGAAGTGAGATGTGAACGCATCGCTCGCGAAATTCGGACCAAAAAAAAGTCAAAATGTAAGATGACGCAGTTCGGCAGAGAGGACGCCAAAGTGCGATTGACCGCGTCATTTTGATTAAATCGATTTTCTTCAGAAAACTGTGCCATTCTGTATAGGATTTACGCGTATGAGCCTACTCAAATCGAAAGTGAGTTGTGCAAAAAAACCTGGAAAGTCAAACTGCGATAATTGGAGAATTAAGTGCTAAAATGAGTGAAATATGGGTTCCTGCTCCCCTCTTTTTCTGTCGCCTTTTTGAGCCATTGAAACGAGCGAAGGATCATTAGTGCATTTAGAAATGTACACATTTAATTATATGAGTAATGTTCGAAAAATTTAGCTTCTGCGAAAACAAAGAGCTCGGAAGAGATCGGAACGGTCCGAAACGACGATCTAATCTAATTGCATGTGAGTGCGGAAATGAATATCGTAAATAAGTAATTCGATAAAATGTCTCAGGAAAATATTTTGGACACAACCAGGGACGAATTTGATCATTTTGTTAAGAGTTGCCGCCGAACGAAAACCCAATGCAAAATCAATTTCAAATGAATTCAACAAGCCAACTCAGTGGTCCGACGTCGGTAGGAAGTACTACGATTAGTACATCAAATTTTTTTCGTGTGACAGCGCTTCAGCTAATGGATCCATTTTGCAAAATTCTGTCTCTGCTGTCGGTAATCAGAGTAATCAAACTCCTCAAAATGCGCAACCCCCTCAAATGGATCTCTTCATGAGGTGGCAAGTGGAAATTTTTGGTTTGTCAACTAGGAGAGCACCGGAAGGAAATTATAGGCAGGCGGAAAATGGGAGATTCCCAGTTTCTTAATCAGAACCTGGAGACGCAGGAAATCGATTCCATGATCCAAGATTTCAACAACTACCTAGATTTCAACAAACACCTAGATTTCAACAACTAAGAGGGCATATTAGAGGATCGGATCTTCAATCATATGATTTAAGGAATAATGTACCAAAGAACTTAGGAAATCCCGAAGAGCCTTCAACTTCGAATTTGAAGCAAGTATTCGCTCTGTTGATCTTGGAGAACGGGCGAAGAGATGAAATGTTCACCAACATTTTGGACAGACTTGCTACTCAAACAAGTAGCTCTTCAAACAGAGTTACTACGACACCTGAGCTGTTCCACATCATGCCTGACCTAAGCAAGGCAATCACCGATTTTAATGGTCAAGCGGGAGTTGGTGCTGTCAAGGATTGGATCGGCAATCCGCAGGGGATGACAGTTCTGCATAGATGGCCAGATGGAGTCACCTTGGAGTCCGTATGCAGTCATCTAAAAGGTAGAGCACTGCAGTAGTATGAGGCAAGATCTCAAGACCTGAAAACTGGGGAAAATTTTGAGAAAGCCTTCAGAAAAACATTTATAAGTTCAGAAACTTTGATAAATTGAAAAGGATGACCGAAAAGTCTCAATGCAAAGGAGAACCGCTAGTCTCCTATTTCATAGAAAAAAGTAGCTTCTGCCGGAAACTACAACTTTCTATAGAAGAGACTAAAATTTCTTATAGGGTTATCGTCGAAAGATCTCGCATCGACCCGAACGTCCAAAACATATACGAGAACGAATTTGTAACGCAACCAATTTTACGAAGTCCAGCGAAAACTCGACAGACGGAAATGAGAAGTCCAAAGATTCGAAGGATAAACAGTAGCCAAATGCCAAACAAAACGATCCGAAGTAATCTAATCCCGACAAACGTCCGCCCATAAAAAATGATATGGGAGAACTTAAATGTTACAACTGTAATATTTATCGCTATATCGCGAAGGACTCTCCAGAACCAACAAAGGAAATGGAATGCACAAACTGTAAAAAGAAAGGATACACGCGGAAGCACTGTCCCTCTAAACCGGAGCAAAAACGAGCAGAGATACTCCAAATTTCAGACAGCAGCAATAACTCGATTCAAAAATTTGTGAAGGAAATCACGATCAACGAAATTAAGTTCAATGCATTGGGGTGCATTTGGGCCAGCAAACTTTAAAGTAGTGTCAACGGCGATTCTGAATGCTGATGTGTCTGTGGATGGAATTCCCATCTGTGTTTTTCCGAATGACTCTCAAATCATGGATGTCCTCATTGGCCGGACCTACACAGAACATCCATTAGTGGAATATCGGAAAAAGGCAATTCTTTGAGTTTTTACGAAGATTCAGAAGCCGCATTATTCAATATAGCAGCTGTAAGCCCATCGAGACGTCAGCTGTCACCACGGAAGAGGTTAGGGTGCCCCAACATCCAGTAAATTTTGTGACCCGTTCTCAATTTGAGCAAAGCTTATTACGACAAAAATCGTGCAAAAAATATAAAGTTTAACGTTGGCGACATAGTAACGATGCAAACTCCAAAAATAATACCAGGCGAATCTTCAACAATGCTTGCAAAATTTAGACCGCTCGTTGTGACTAGAATCTTACCTGGAAATACGTATAGAGTTGCTACTTTACGCAAGGATTGCCGAGGCAGAAGTCACGCATCGACTGCTCACGTCAGCCAACTAAAAATTTGGCGACGAACCGAATCGGAGGATTTAATTAATCTCGACTCCGATTTAGATTCATCAAACCAAAAAGAGAACGAAATTCAGATAAGCAGGAAGAATTGATTAACGACGATAAACAAGAAACCACGGACCAATCGAAATTCGCTGAAAACGAAAACGCGTCAAGGCCGAAAAGAACAATTAAGGCTCCAAAACGCTTTGGTTTCGAGGATTAAAATTATACTTATTTCTTGTGTTTTATACCTCAAAGTTTAATTTATTACGTCCCGAATGAATTTAGTTAAATATACATTTCATTCTCATTGTAATGCGATTTTAATGACTTTTATTCAGGAAAGAAATCGACGTAAACATTTGTGTCGTGGACGAGCCACACCTAGAAGATGGCAGAGTGTGAGGGACATTCGCTATTTAATACTAGGAAATTTTGATATTAATCACTAGAAAGTTGGGAGTCACTGACTAACAGTGTCAATGCGTTCAAGCAAGCCGAACCGCAAACATCCATTGTAACTTGATATGCAATAAATAAATTACACCGGCACACAAAAAAAACACTTTTCTGTTCTACAGATGCGACATATATATTCCCATGTATTTTGACCCGCTGAGCACGAATCCGTGGTCCGTTTGACCCCAGCACATCTGGGTCAAGGGCATTTGAAGGTCAAATGGACAGAAAAGTATTTTGTGTGAAGATAACTACTATAATTTATATTTTTTGGGTCGCTGAATCCGAATCCGGGGTCCATTTGAACTCAGCGAGTCGAAGTCAAGGTCATTTCAAAGTCAATTTCGTTCATTTCTCTAAAAGCAAATTTCTGACTGCAGATTATGAAAGAACGGAAGATTTTACGTCCAGATATGTATGTTTTTATATTTTTATGACGACCTCTAAGGTCATGTTAAGGTCATTTCATTTAAATAAATAGATGATTTATATGGGTAAATGGTAAATGGGCTACATTGGACTAGACTACCATACTAATATGTTGTGGGGGTCGCTAAGTCTGAATCCGAGGCCCATTTGACCCCAGGGCGCCAAGGTCAAGGTCAGATCAAGGTCATATCAAAGTTAGATCTGAAGAAAAATGTGACACTGTTCCGAAATTTGACTTTTACATGTTTTAAGGGTAGCTGAATTCGAATCTGAATCTCCTTTAACCCAATGAATCAGGACTAAACGAGAGTTACGGTATGGCATTTTGGAATAGCGTTTATTCTTTCTTTCGCCTATAACGTTCTCTTTTATTGTCAAATGATCTATGCAGTGGATTTCTAGTTCTCTTCGAACTATCACCATCTTCATCGCCAGGTACTTGATCTCTCTTTAGCAGCCAGCAGTAGTCACCCAACATATTCACGTCCCATTTTCTTTGCCATCGAAGTTCAGCGTCTTTTAGATCTTGATGGAAACGCTCCCCTTGCTCTTCGCTGTAATCGCCTAAGTTCTCAGGGAAATAGCTAATATGAGAGTCCATGAAATGAAGTTTGAGATTCATCAAACATCCCAAGCGTCGATAGTTCCTCACCATATTTGCTACGATTGCTTTGTAGTCATTACTTCTGTAATTTCCTAAGAAGTTTTGAGCAACATCTCGAAAACTGAGCCAAGCAGCTTTTTCTAAGCCTGTCATTGTCTTGATGAAATTTTCGTCGTAAAACATTTTACGGATCTGAGGTCCACCAAACACTCCTTCTTTCAATTTAGCATCACTTTATCGAGGAAATTCATTTGTCAAGTACTGAAAACATGTTCCTTCTTTATTCAAAACTTTGACGAATTGTTTCATAAGTCCAAGTTTAATGTGCAGAGGCGGGAGCAATACTTTTGATGGATCAATTAAAGGTTGTTGAAGTACATTATGATTTCCAGGTTCAAGTTGTTCTCTTATTGGCCAAACCTTCTTCTTGTAATGATTCGTGCGATCCCACAAACAAAAAAAGCAGGGATACTTTGTATATCCTGATTGTTGACCAAGGAGAATGGTTATGATTTTCAAATCACCACAAACTTGCCAGTTATGTTTGTCATATTCAATTTTCTCCAATACATATTGGACGTTTTCGTAACTTTCTGTGTTATTTTGTTGAATGCGCTATTGGTAGACTTCCGTACTCATTTCCATTGTTAAGCAGCACTGCCTTAAGACTTTGTTTTGACGAGTCTATAAACAATCTCCATTCTTCTGGAACGTAAACATCCTTTTTTAGTTCATTCATCAAACCGTTAACGTCTCTGCAATATACCAACATACTCTTTAACTCAGCTGCCATATATTCAGAAGCATCTTTAGGAAGACCCATGCTCCTGATGAAATCTTTTAAACTATCTTGGTTGAATAGTCTTATAGATTCATTTTTTTGCTTTCTCCGCAATTTCGGCACATATTCTTCATTTTCATGGTCTTCGTATGAGCAATCATCAGATTCTTCTTCACCGTCTAACATAACCTCTCTGTCTCTTTATTTGTCGAAGCTTCATTTATCATTGAGCTCGTATCCATATTTTCGATAGCAGACTCTTGATTAGACTTTGCAAATGCTATCTGGAGCAAATGTTTCATTTTGAAGAGAAATTTCTCTTTTATAACATTGACGATATATGTCTCTACATTGCTCATTCATTGACCTACGGCAAGTGATGACTTCATACTTTCCACAAACGTAGCAAAAAACATTTTTATCACTGTTGCAGTCATGGCTGGTAAAAACATGATTACTTGTTGTAGCTTTATATTCTTCATCAGTTGAATCGCCAACCAATAAAGGGTGGCGGTAGCTGGATGACGACGATTGCGGGCCCGCTTCCTCACCCTGACCAATCGCCGATACTGGGCGTCCAATACCCTGCATCGTACTTTCTCTCGTGCCAGCAATGACGGCACAATGCCTTCACCACAGGGCTTAGCCGAAAAATGAAAAGCAAGAAAAAAATCCGTTTTCCGCCGTCACCACGTGGAGCACAGAAAAAACTTCGGGTAAATGGTGTTGCAGGTAACTTCGTACAGAAACTGTCTTTTGTTCTCATAAAAGTTGTCACCACCGTCTTTAAAATTTGAAGCCACTAGCTTTGCTCGCTCAAGTGAAGTTAGCTGATCGTTGGTGTAACAGGCAAATCGGATAAGGGCGGCTTCATAGAAGCTCACTTGCCGAATCGTTAGAGCTGTCAAAAGTTCCTTACAAGCGTGGGTAAAAGCAGAAAAATATCGAGACGCCAGGAAAAGTTTACCCACATGTAGAAGTCAAATTTTGGATCGGTAACACATTTTTCTTTCGATCTAACTTTGATATGACCTTAATATGACCTTCACCTTGGCACCGTGGGGTCAAGCAGGCCTCGGATTCAGACTTAGCGACCCCCACAATATATTAGTATGGTAGTCTAGTCCCATGTAGCCCATTTACCATTTACCCATATGAATCATCTATATATTTAAATAAAATGACCTTAACAGGTCGTCACAAAAAAATAATAACGTACATATCTGGACGTAAAATCTTCCGTTCTTTCAGAATTTGCAGTCAGAAATTTGTTCTTAGTGGAATTAACGAAATTGACCTTAAAATGACCTTGACCTTGACTCGCTGAGTCCAAATGGACCCCGGATTCGGATTCAGCTACCCAAAAAACATAAATTATGGTAGTTATCTTCATGCAAATGACTTTTCTGTCCGTTTGACCTTCAAATGCCCTTGACCCAGATGTGCTGGGGTCAAACGGACCACGGATTCGTGCTCAGCGGGTCAGAATACATGGGAATATATGTGTCGCATCTGTAGAATAGAAAAGTGTTTTTTTTGTGTGCCGGTGTTATTGCTCTAAATCGATTCGATTTACGTCATTGCCATTCCTTCTAAGTTTTACCTAACACTCGTATTATAATATAAATAATAGGGATTGTTGCAAAATAGTAGGAATTTACTTTTACACTGAAATTAACGAATTTATTCATTTTACTTTCAAGGCTGAATAAAAGGTATATAAATAATTTTCATTATCCTTTCAGACATACTGTCAAATTAAATGCAATTAAATATTAAAGAAAAACATAGCAGTCATTTTCCACATAAAAAGTATTCCTTGGGGTTTTTATATTATTTCTTTATTCTGGCAAACAATTGAAACTATTGCAAAGGAAAATTAGTATTTACTGCAGAGAATAATTAGTATTTATTGCAAAGGAAACTTTAAAATAAAATAAAATTAATAAATGTATTGTGCACCGCAGGAGGGAGACACAGGCGTTTTTTTTTTAATTTTGAAGTCTTAATTTTAAAAATAGATTTCCCGTTGATCAATATTATGATAAAACGTCAATATATTATCACATTTTATATTGCTATTTTCATCGATACCGACTAGATTATTAATAAAAAGGCTTAAGTGTCCGGCAGAACCCGACTCTTTCCTAAAATTTCAAAATTAAATAATTAAAAATTGTATATCAACTTTAAAAGTAAACGATTTCAAAATGAAACATTAGACATTTTTAAGGATTTGAAAGACAAATGGCCTTCTATGACACCATGACTTACCGCTAGTTCAATGCTCGAGTTTGTATTTTTAAAAGTGTTTCATTCTCATGTTAGTCGTTGTGCCAGCAGACAGAAAAAGCGGTAGGTTGATACATTTTCTTAGACAGAAAAAATTACATAGGACGCGGTTACTAATTCGTCACGCCACACAAAAATTCTTCGCGCTTTAATCGAACGCACTCAAAAATGCACAATTTCATGTGATTCAAAGTGCAATTTAAAGTGATAGGGTTTTCTTCGGAATTTGAGAAAAACTCCAGGTCATCCTTTTCACCACATGAAAATTCCCGATTCTAGGTTTAAGGAAACCAAAAATGTAAGATTTCACTACACATCATACTGAATAGGACTATTTTAAATCTTGTACGTACCGCATGCAATTGTAACTTTCCATCAAAGAGTACAGACGCGTAAGTTTCATTTAAACTTATACTATCTACTGTGGCTAAATAATCTCTCTCAAAATGAATAGAAGTACTGTACTGTCCAGTAGATAAATCCCAGAAAAGGACTCTGTTATTCAATGCCACTGCAAAATGAATTGGTCCAACTGCGATGACGGACGGTTCTATTATTGTGTTAACTATTTGAGGTTGAGGTTTGATCTGTAAAGTCGGTAAATTTATTAAAAAATACAAAATCAACGTAAACTTTATTGACTGGTTTTAACTCATTTAAAAATAAAGGATAATTGTTTCTTTTCGTATCTTACCTTATCCAAAGTGTATGAATGAACGGTAACTTCTGTTAAACTCGTCAGTATTGCTATTTTATTGCCACAAACACTTTTCAATTTTGGTATTTCAGTTAAATAAATGAAGACATTGCCACTGTAAGTGACTGCCGCTAACATTGATCCGTCAGCGGACCATTCCACTGTATTAACTCCTGTTTCACCAGCTATGGTGATCACTTTTTCTGTTTCTTCTAAGCTTTGAAGGCTGTGTATTTTTACTGAATTATCTCCGCATGTCGCAACCTTTCCTGCGATGTTGTTCAGTGCAATGCCATTCAAGCAATCTCTGTGATTCTTCACTTGAAACAATTCTTGACCAGCTTCTTTAATATGAGTTGATATGGCTACGAAATATCCTCCTTCAAAGCCCACTAGGATATAACCATCGCCATACCTAATTTCACGAAAGACTGAGATATAAAATACTGCGAAATATCTACTAATTTTGAAAATGTTTTTTTTTTTTTTTTTAAGGAAACCATTGAATTTTAATACGTTTTTAAAATGCATAGAGCTATCAACTGAATATAACTTAAGAATATGGAAATTTGTTGGATAGTCTATTCAAAGACTTTAGTTTCAATCGTGTTTCTATGGTTTAAACTTTTACTTTACTTTCAAACTAGTTTAGTTTGGAAAAATTTGAATGAACATGCTCTGGGCAAGACTTTACAGAATGTATCATAATGGTTAGTATTCGCTAATTTCTTAATTGTAATAAGCACTCACCATTTATAAGAAGCAATTCGACCATAACGTTTTTGGAAGGTCAATTCAATTGGATTTTCCAAATCCAGAATATTGTACAAGAAAAGAGTTGTTTTACCAATTATCAAGGATACCTACAACGATTGTTGACCGTGAAAATAAATGTAGAACAACTTTTTTAATCTTATCTACACGGAGAAAAAAATATGGCTATAATAGTAAGAACACTAGTCATGCTTTTGTCACAGGTTTCATTCAATACTTTTGAAGCCGTTATCCCTCACGAAAAAAGCGAGAACTTCGCCTTGCTATATTTGTAAAGAACTCACTCTATTAGAGTATGAGTACTCTTACAAAAGAGATATTAGGCCACGCCTACTTACGAGCCTAGCTTCACAGCAAGCACCGGTAGGCGTGGCCTAACATTGCTTTTGTAAGAGTACTCATACTCTAATAGAGTGAGTTCTTTACAAATATAGCAAGGCAAAGTTTCTTTATGGTATGAGCCATATAATGCTAAAATTGTCTAAACTGATGCCAATATTAGTAGGAATTCATACCAATTTCACACATGAAGTTCCGTGCTGTAATATTAAGAGTTCAACCTACTATAACAGTGCGATTTTTTTCTCCGTGTATGTTGTTCAAGATATATTTTTCTTACTGTATTTTCTCCACCTACTCGATGGTCCATTTTCATTTCACTAAACTGGACATCAGACGGATCGCCTTGTAGGGGAATTTCTTTACGAGTGTCACCTTCACTGGTACTAATGGATAAAATTCTATCCTCTCCCACTAAGGCCAGAAGACCTTCCAAAGACCAGGCACCATCCAGAATTCGTCTCTTATGTTTTCCCAAAATGGGAATTCGTCTGCGCAAAAAGAAAATTAGATTACACTTTATATACAGACTGCTCCATACAATATGGAATCATGTTAGGGTGAGGCCGTAAAAAGAATTAAGTTTCAGCTTCTTATTGAAACTGGATTCAATCTTATTGAAACTTGGATTCAATCTTATTGAAACTGCGCCAGATTATAGTGCGAATGGACCTCTTTAAATTCTGTAAAGGGGACACACCTAGAATAACAGGTTGTCAAGATACAGCGGCCCGAATTTTCGACCATTCACCCCGACCGCTAATTTTCAATTGTACATAACTCCTGAAAGAGTTATCAAATTTTACTTGTAATATCAGGCTTTTGTAAAGTTCTTTTAACGAGGTCAAGTGAGTTCTTGTGGTCAGGAGTTTGGGCCTTCGAGGGGGAGAAGGGTGGTTGTGGGATATTAAGGGAGAGGAAGGGGTGTCTGCAGGGGTTGTGAGGGGTGGAATAAAGAGGGATAGAGGGAACATTTGGGGCGGTAGGCGGCAACAGTCTTGAGAGACATCTTTCGGTTACAGAAAGTACTGCATGGAGAGGTCCCAGTTACCGACGGAAGCGCGGGACGTGGGAGAGCGAGAGTGTTGGCAGTGCTGGTAGTGAAGTAAACGGGGAAGAAATTTTGCATACGCTACAATGGCTAACAGTGCGTAGCCCGGTGTCGAGCGGCGTTTCGAAGAAAGGAAAAAGCAGAACTGCGGGAACGAATGAAGCGAGAAGAAAAGGGAGATGGATAGAGCGTCTAGCAGAAGTGAGAGGGAGGATCTCTTGAAGAGGAAGAGAGACAGCTAAGAGAGTACGAAGAAAATCGCAACAGAGAGTCCGTTCAAGAGAAGCGTAAGTACACGTAGGTCACCAACCCAAAAAAAGGAGAGGCAGTTGGAGAAGGAGGCACTAGGGATGCTCATAGGCAAGACCAAGGGACTAAGGGAAGACGCAAGGGGTACTAAAGAGCAGATGGTAAAAAGGCTTGAGAAGGTGGAGGGCAGATCGGAAATGGAAGTAGGTGACAGGGGGAGGGCGAGAAGAAAGATATTTGGGAGAGGTTAGAGAATATGATAGAAGAGAAAGTGGCAGAGCGTAGGAATGTAAAGGAGGAGGGCGGATAGGGAAAGGATAAGGGCAATGGAGTTGAGAATGGAGAGAAAAGAAAAGGCAGACGAAAGAAATAATATTGTGATAAGAGGATTGAAACTAAAGAGCGGGGAAGAAAGAGAAGGTGTGGAACTGCTGCTACAGGGCAAAGGGTGGGTAAGGTAGGGAAAGTTAGCTTGAAGGGAGAAAGGAGAAGGAAGTGGCGGTTATGGAATTGGAGAGCTGGGAAGAGAAGTTGGTGGTAATGAGAAATGGAAATAGGGTAAAGGAAAAGAGTGTTTTCCTCGATCATGATTTGACGAGGAAGAAAAGGTAGGTGCGGAGAATGCTAAACGACAGGGCTACAAGGGAGAGGATTGAAGGGAGAGCGGCGAAGGGAAGGTATCGTAAATTAAAAGTAGATGATTAGATGAGAACATGTGGGTGTGGGGTGAGGAGAAAGAGCTGTTGAAGGAAGTGCAGGGGAATTTCTTTCGTAGGGAGTGGGGGGGGGGGGAGTAAAGCCGGGTGGAGGAGTATAGAAGGTTGTGACCTGGAACGTAGCAGAGGTAAAGAAGAAAGACGAGGATTTCTGGAGGTATATCCAGAAATTTTACCTTGTGGGACTGGTAGAGAAGCGAGTAGAGAGAAAGGAATGGGATAGAATAGAGCCAAAGCTGCCAAGGGGGTATAGGTGGAGGCTCAAGGAGGCGGTCAGAGTCAAGAAGGAAGGAAGGGCTAGTGGGGGAATTATAACAGGGTTGAGAGATGAATTGGAGGAGGAGGTTCATGGAAAGGGAGAGGGGAAGGGCGGGCAAATTAGGGCAGTAACGATAGGAGGGGTAACGTGTAAGTTTGTGACAGTGTAGAATAAGGATGGGATGGAAAGGATTAAAAAGAGGATGGAAAAATTTTTCGGCGAAAGAGAGGAGGTATGGCGTTACTGGGGAAGAAGGTGACTTTATTGCAAGGATGGGGAGGGAAGGGGGCCTGTACAGGGAAGGAGAGAGCTTTGAAATGAAACCGAAAGATAAGATAATAAATAAGGAGAGAGAGATTCTAAGGGACTGGATGGAGGATAGAGGCTGGGTGGTGGCGAATGGTATAGTAACAGGGGACGAAGTGAGAGAATAGACATATGTACGTAAGGTAGGGGTATCGGTGATAAACTATGTAGTCATGAATAATCAAGGCTGGGAGGAGATATGGGGGAAGAGCGGTGGAAGACAAGGTGCGGAAGAAGTGTCGATGGAGAAAAGGGTGAACTGGACAAGAGAGGCGATAGAGAAGTATCAGGAGCAGTTAGGGAAGGTACGCTTCAAAGGGGAGTCGGTGGAAGAGATATGGGAGGATTTGAAAGAGAAAGTGAAAGGGTGTGTGCAAAAGAAGGTGGTGGGATAGGACATGTAAAAAAATAAAAAGGAAGGGGAACAGGAAGTACAAAATGTGGAAAGAGGGAACTGCGCAAAGAGAGGAGTACGTAGAAATGAGAAAGGGGTTTAGATTGACGAGTAAGAAGAAAGAACAGGAAAAGGAGAAAGATCTTAAAGAGGGGCTGACATGTGTTAAGATAGAGGGGGACGCGTAGAAGATAATAAATAGGTTTTAAAGAAACGTTTCAGAGCTCATATTCGCAGAAGAGAGATGTTGGGAGTAGAAGAACGAGGGAGGCAGAGGGGGAGGAGTTGAATGACAATAAGATGAATGAAATAGACAAGGAATTTAAGAAAGTCAAAGGCAGCAGGGCTGGTCGGGGTAGAAAACGAAGCGTGGCTGTTAAGTACACAAGAGGTTAGGGAGAGACTGAAGGAGGTAGTGAAGAAAGTATGTAGGAGAGAGATTAATAGCGCCACTGTATAAGAAAGAAGATAGGGATAGGCAGGAAAATTATAGAGGGATTACGCTAAAGAATACGGCGTGCAAAGTATACGCAATGGTCTTGGCGGGGAGGCTGCGGAAAGATGTCGAGTAGAAAGGAATATTGCCGGAGACGCAGTCAGGATTCAGGGCCGGTAGGAGCACTATGGACAATATCTACGTTCTGCAATACGTTGTGCATAGAAAGTTAGCAAAGAAGGGGGCGAAAGTGTACGCGTTGTTTGTGTATCTCAAAGGCGCGTTTCCTTCGACGGATAGGAGGAGGTTACGGGAGGCGATGGAGGAGAGAGGAGTGGAGAGAGCCCTTATCGAGAGGTTAAGGGAGATACATGAAGAGACAACAGATAAGGTAAGAGGAGAGGAGGGGATTCCTGAGGGTTTTTGGATGAATAGGGTGTTAAGGCAAGGGTGACCGCTTAGCTCAACGCGTTTTGCGATTTTAATCGCGGTTATGGGAAGTAAGATAAACGCCGCAGTGACAGGAGCAGTTAGGGTAGGACGGTCCAGAATTTTGTCACTCGCGTACGCAGATGACATGATGTTGCTGGAAAGAAGCAAGGAGGCCTTAAAAGAGATGATGCAGAGGCTGAGAAGATATCTGGATTGCCTCTCACAGTGGTACTTAAAAAATGATTTTTTCATTGAATTTAAAGTTCACTTTGCTCTTCTCTTCGCGATCTTTCTCTTTGGGAAAATATTATGCTGTGAAGATGACGAATACTTCTTCAAAATCAGAGTCGATTCCGAAAAGGGTACAAAAGAATGGTATTTTTGTGTGCCCAGCACAGTCTTTGTAGAATCGAACCGAGTTTTTGGATTTCCACCAGTAACGGTATGATTTTCTTTGGAGATAGAAAATATTACAGGAAAATAATTTTGATCAAGTATTAGAACCACTGAGACAATACAGCACGCTTAGTAGCTCTGCGGCTAGTTGGCGCGGGGCACTCGCGCTCTTATGACCTTCTACAATTTAATCAATACTTTTTATCCTATTTTCGTTTTGTTATGTTTTTTGAGAGAAAATTTAAGCTTTATTTCGAACTTACTGAAAAAATTGCCGCATTTGGAGAAAAACACAAAAATGTTTTTAAAAATGATAAATCAAAGTGAAATAATTTTTTGATTGTATAATTATTATTTTTATTGAAAATCTTATCAAAATACCTTTTCAAAACCCTCTTAAAAAGTAAAGTTGGATAACTGTATCAGGAGTTTTGTACAATTGAAAGTTAGCAGTAGGGGTCAATGTCGAAAATTCGGGCCCCTGTATCTTGACAATCCGTAATACTAGGTGTGCGCTCTTTACAGAATTTAAAGAGGTCCACTAGCACTATAATCTGGCGGAGTTTCCATGAGATAGGCGACAAAAAAAATGTAGGTGGGACACTTGGCATATTTTTACCCCATATAGAATCAAGTCTATTTTTTTACAGCTTCATTTTTTTACAGTAAAATAAACAAGCATACAGTTCTGTAGCAAGTAATAAAAAATTAACAAATTCCACACAATAGTAAATAATGCCCAGAATTCCATTAAATTATATGAAATGCTGCGGAACGACATTCTTTTGTTTATTTTATCACCAAAAGTAAAAAAATCTAGTTGTCCAAAAGCAGACTTGATTCTATATGAATAATTCTCGATATAAATGTCTTTTTTGTTACCCCGTTTAAAATAATTGCAAATATTTATTGAATTGCTTTAAAATTTGGTAACCTTATTCTTTTTGATAGATATAATAAATAAACAGTTATTTTTCGGCCTGCTGGCCTTAAAAAATTGACTTGCTTACACTTGCATTTTTACAGAATTTTCTTTAAGCTAACCCTTAAAAACTAACATCCACCCACACCTCATCTCTGAGACCGCTCGCTCTTATCGCCTTGCCTTCCTTGCTTCGCCTCGCATAGCCAAACGCCGCCTCCATGGCTAATACCTTATACTTATCTACTATTTACAATATTTATAAATTGCTTATATCAACTTCCTCTCTTATTTGCAATCATTCCCTCTCCATTCCTCTTCTTCTTTCCTTCTCTTCTTCTCCATCTTATCCAACACCCCCTTCACCCATGCTACTACCCTTTTGTCCCTAGAAAGCCAGAGCCTATTAAAACACTCCATGCACCCACATCTCATTCTCGCTATAAGCTCCTGATTACCTTTTTCTCCTTTCTCACACAAATATCGCGCTCTCTCTCTTGGCATAATCCACCCATAGTTCTAGTTAAACCTTGAATCTCTTATTCTCACCTCCCCTGCTGTCTTTCTTCTCTCTCTCCATGTCGTTTTTCTTAACCATCTCTTATACCTTCCTTCCTCGTGCATCCTTCTCACTTCATCCATCTATAGTTCATTCGTTCAGAAATACCTTTCCCTTTCAACCTCCACCTTTCCACCCCCTCTCCTGTTCTCCTTCTCCCACCAAGCCTCTCTAACCAGCTTACTTTCTTGCCAACCCCAGTGTCCACTTTACATACCTCTCCTGCGTCCTATTTAACTTCTCACTTTCCTTCCACACCATACCTCTACTCCATACGATAGCACACTCATCACTAGTGAGTCAAACAATTTCATTCTCCTTAAACAATCATCTGCGGAAAACTTCATTCCCAACCCCCACACCTGCCCTCCTCACTCTCTCTTTCATGTGACCATCCACGCCCCCATTTCTCCGAAACAAGAAACTTAGGTACACAAACACTTTCACCTCCTACACAAACTTTCCCTTCCACTGCCACTCCCCTCCCTTATCCTTGGATTTTTCCATATTCAACTCTAACCTATTCTTACCCAGTAACTTCTCAACCTCTTCATCATCTCCTCGCTTCTTGCCAGCAACACTATGTCATCTGCATACGCGAGTGACCAAATTGTAATCCCTCCTACCTTAACTCCTCCTACCATTCCAGCCTCTAAGCAGACACCCTTGCCGTAACTCCCTATCCATCCAGATTTTCAGAAATCGCTTCCCACAACATCCCCCTATCCACCGAAAGAAAAGCGCCTTCGAGATCCACAAAAACCGCGAACACTCTCAACCCCTTCTTCGCTAATTATCTATCCACCACATGCTGCAGAACGCAGATATTGTGGATAGTACTCCTACCCGCCCTCAAGTCCGCCTGCGACTCCGGCAATATTCCTTTCCCCTCGATATCCTTCCGCAACCTCTCCGCCACAACCATCGCGTTTATTTTATACGCCGTATTCATTATCGTAATACATCTATAATTTTCCTGCTTATCCCTATCTCCTTTCTTATATAGTGGCACTATTAACCTCGCTCTCCACCTTCCTGGGAATCCCCCCCCCCCCCATACTTTCTTCACTACCTCTCCTTCAGCCTCTCCCTAAACTCTTGTGTGCTAAGCAGCCACGCTTCGTTCTCTAACCCGTCCAGCCCTGCTGTCTTTGACCTTCTTAACTTCCTTATCTGTTTCTGTATCTCCTCGTCATTCAACTCCTCCACCTCTGCCTCCCTCGTTCTTCTACTCCCATCGTCTCTCTTCCTTAAATCGGAGCCCCGAAATGATTCTTTAAAAAACTCCCTCCACTCCTCACTTCCTATCTTGTCGCTTATCCCCAATCTACGCTTCGTAAACCTATTTATGATCCTCCACATGCTCCCTCTGACTTGACACTTCTCAACTCTTCTTCCAGAACTTTCGCCTTTTCCTGTTCTTTCTTCTTACACATTAATCTAAACCCCTTCCTCATTTCAACGTACTCCTCCCTTTCCGCAGTTCCCCTTTCCATTTCTTGTACTTCCTCTTCACCTTCCTTTTTATCTTTTTACATTCCCTATCCCGCCACCTGCTTTTTCACACAACCTCTCACTTCCTCTTTCAAATGTTCCCATATCTCTTCCACCGACTCCCCTTCCCTAACGGATCCTGATACTTCTCTATAACCTCCCTCGCCCAGTTCACCCTCTCCCCCATGGACACATCTTCCGCACCTTGCCTTCCATTGCTCTACCCCCTTATCCACAACCCTAATGGCTGATGGTCTCATTCTACCCTCCCTTCTACTGCGAATCTTTCCGTCTTCTCCCACCCTTGCATATTCATGACTACATAGTTTATCACCGATACTCCTACCTTACTTAAATATGTGTATTCTCCCACTTCGTCCCCTGTTACTATACCATTTGCCATCACCCAGCCTCCATCCTCCATCCAGTACCTTAGAATGTCTCTCTCCTTAATTATTATTATCTTATCTTCCGATTTCCTTTCAAAGCTCTCTCCATCCCTATACAGGGCCCCCTCCCTCACCATCCTTGCATTAAAGTCCCCCCCCCTCCTTCCCCAGTACCACCATATCCACCTCTCTTTCGCCTAGCAAGTTTTCCACCCTTTTTTTTCCTTTCCATCCCATCCTTATTATACACTGTCACAAACTTACACGTTACCCCTTCCATCTTTATTGCGATCATTTGCACGCCCTGCCCATTTCCCTCTCCATGAGCCTCCACCTATACCACCTTGGCAGCTTTGGCTCTATGCTATCCCATTCCTTTCTCTCTACCCACGTCTCTACCAGTCCCACAAAATTAAATTCCTGGATATACCTCCAAAAATCCTAATCTTTCTTCTTTACCTCTGCTACGTTCCAGTTCACAACCATCACTAGCTCCCCCCCCCCCCCCCGCCCCCACTTCCTACGAAACAAATTTCCCTGCACTTCCTTCAACAGCACTTTCTCCTCGTCCCACACCTACATACTACTTTATTTTACAATACCATTCCTTTGCCGCTCTCCCTTCAATCCTCTCTCTCGTAGCCCTGTCGTTCAGCATTCTCCGCACCTCCCTTTCCATCCTCGTTAAATCATGATCGAGGAAAACCCACTTATCCTTTACCCTATTTTTATTTTGCATTACCTCTGTGCTTGAATTAAGCCCTAATGATCTGAGGAAAGCAAAAGTTTGCTCCTTCGACAAGGACTGTTTTTCTACATTTCTGTGAAAGTTCCCCACGGCAATCTCGGCGATACATATCCTTGATCTTTGATATGCTGTCTTGCTGTTTTATTCATAATTAAACCGACCCCTTGACTACCATGTGATTCACTATCTACTCCTGACCATATTTCAAAACCGCCGTTCAACACCCCATTTTCTATGTTTCTACTTTCGCATATGTGACCGTCCGTGAAGAAAGGGACCTAATGCGCGGTAGCTGCATTTTACAAGATGAGCGATTGAAAAGGTGGTCCAACACAGTAACTCAATAAGAGGCCCTCACTTTACAGTTGAATAACAATTCCAATCTTTTATATATATAAATAATATTTTTCATTATGAGGGAGCAAATCGGAAAATATCGATAGATGTAAAAAACTAAAAATCGATTTTTTCCGCATTAGGTCCCTTTCTTCGCGGATGGTCACATATATGGTTTTGAATATTGCGAATTTTCGGAAATTGTCAATGTTGTTTAATTCTTACATAAAATTCTTAAAACATGAAAGCATGATGAAATGCATAATCATTCTTATGCAAATAAATGGCTGAAATTTCAAACAAATTCAATCATAACTTCTATTGCAGAATTGCAGATAAAAAGTAATGTCATTTTACACGTTAATCTCCATGAGAGAGAAAAGTGAAATGCGTAATCCTATTTATGATTTTTTTTCGAGTTTTACAAGTTTTACAATATGTGTATCCCACATCATATAAACTTAAAATCCCTTGGTAACAATCGTCACCTGTTATAAAACTAATTGGCAATTAGCATAATATCACAAAATTACAATGCAATATGGAATTACTAATCATATCAGTATCACCCAAACCTACTATATTAACAATTCATTTCATTTCTCTCTCTCGCCTTTCTCTCAAACGCCCCGCGTATCCGGTAAGGATGGGTTCGGTTTACTACTGAGCGTTTTGCGTACTAAGTCTTCACGAGCTTTCCCGGTTTTTCCCTCCGCCCATTCTTGGATCCCCTTCACCCATTTATTATCTATTACCCCAACTGCTCCTTCGTAATTCCAAACTTGCATAACATTCTGCTCCTTAGTCCCACAGAGCCTACAAGAAACATCTTCAAACCCTTTATTTCCCGCTTTCCCCACATTTCCGCACCTAAGTCTTGCCCACTGTTCTTCAACTCCTACACCTGTTATCTCATCTTCCCAGTACTCCTCTTTATCCGGAAGCTTTTTTCAATTTTTATACTCTTTGCAATATTTTGATCCCTCAATTTTTCCCCAATCTCCCTGAATTTCTTGTGCCAACCTAGTCTCTACTCCTCTTAATAAGTTACTTTCTACCACCTCTTCCTTCCCCCCTTCCCATAACCACATCACTGTTTCTCCATCTCCCATCTCCCTTCCTGCCTCCTGAATAGTTTTACCCCTACTAGTCGGATTTCCACTAATGATCCCCCTCAGTTCCTCTCTCCAACAAATCTTCGGCCATCTATCCTCACTCATCCCACAAATTCGTATGAGGTATCTGATGGCTCTTTTCCTAGCCTCGATTTCTATACTAACAGTTTGGATTTGCTTGATTTTTTGTACATACTAAAAATATAAAATAATGAAATATTTACAAGTTGGAAATTCCCGCCAATGGGGTCGTTGCATGCATTTTAGGTAATATATTTTTTAAATACTGCATAACATTCTGAACATTTTATTGCATTTAAAAAAATTTTTGAATACTTCATTGTCGAGATAAAAATTTTTTAAGAAAAGTATCCAAATCCCTATTCAAAAACTCTGTGACCTTGAAACGTCACTTCCGGAATAGCGCGTAACCAATCAGCATAATGATACATTGACTAACGAAGTATCTAGCAGACAGCTTGCAAAAATTCAATTTATAATTTCTAATAGAGATATTTGTTTACTTAAAATTATCGAAAAGCAGCAGCCAGTCGTAACCAAATCTCACTGAAAAAATACACTTTTGCTTGAAATATAAAACCTAGATAAAGATTATTCATGAATAATATCAGTCAAGTGCGTGAAAATGAGATGTTTCCAAAGATAACCTCAAATTTTAGTCAATCATATATTCGGAACATATACATTTCACAAGTATGTATAATAATGGCAGCCTTTAAAAAAAATGTTTTGTACCTGATTGCAACTGCAATAGCAAAGATAATCCAAACAAAATATTTATAAGCTTGCCTATGGGCACAGAAGTGAAAAGGAAATGGACAGAAGCCGTTGAAAGAACCGGTAAAGATCCCAAATTTTATTCAAACTTTTGTCACTGTCAAATTTTATAAAGCCGGGTTTTAGTGAAATTCTAGGCATTTTCAAAATCTTTTAGGCCCTTTTTTTACTTTTAAAACACGTTTACAATAGGTTATGTTTACTGTTTACACATTTAATCGCTAGCGGCCATATTATATTCCGTCACCAACCGGACAACCACCCTAATCAGAATGAAGTACTTCCTGCCAACTACTTCGTACTTCCCGCAAAAATTCAAAAAGTATACTTTTCAAACATTAAAAAAAAATTTAAACTTGATTGAAAAAAACTTTCCTTGTTACGAGCAGATCGGGCCTACTCTCATTTTCAGATTTATCCGGGAATTTGCATAGCGTGAAATGATATTTCACATCGCATAATTTAGTATTAGAAATAATGTAGTGAGAGTATACCTCGACCAAGTTCGTAACCCAAGCCTTTACGATGAGAATGCTTGGACAGCATTATCAAACGCTGAGGTTGCTGTTTTAACGAGCTGGTACCGAAGGTGAACAAAACTATCCATCATAACTATTTCAAATAATCTAATTATTATATACCATGGACGAACGATCGACTCAAATCGAAACACTATGTAATAAATATGTAAGTTCCTATTCTTAATATATTGGATAGAAAACATATCAGTAAAAGCATATTGTGAAGGTAGGGAGTCCTCATAATAAAATAAGCGAGCGAGTGCACACATTCATCCGCCTTGCTTCACCTCCTTTTCTAGCTAAGAGTGAAGTCGCGCTCTCTCTGTCAACGCACGGAAAAAATATGAATGCATGGCTTGACTCGACGGCCATCGCTGTCCACTCTCCTCTCCGTCTAAGTTCTAATTCCCCATACACCCTATCTCTTTCTCACCTACCAGCCTACCGCTAAAACGCACGTGCTCGTGATCATAATAAAAGCACGTGGTCAACATGACATTTACCTCAAGCTCTGTACTCTCGCATACTACTAGGTCAGGGATAATAAATACTAGAATTAGAATCTGGTTGAAAACCCCGTCCTACCCATATCATATGGGTAAATTAGAAATAAATTAAGAGGTGAAATCAATCTCCATTTTCATCATTTTATAAATCGATGACAAAAATTCCAACCTCATCAATATTAAAGTACAGACGAGAAATCCTCGTATTTCTCATTTGCTGACGAACTTCCTGCCCCACGAAAAGCAAAGTGCAATTATATCGTGCGCTGAAAATTTTTGCAAATAAGCAGAGTACAGAGGTCGATCATGCATTCCTCCGACTTCCCATCACAATTCCTTATTCTGCAAAATTTCCCCACCACTATCGTCCTAACTTTGTGCCTTTAAGTCAAGCCATTCAAGAACAAAATTCGCATTAACCTGAGCAATCTGCTACCGGCCAGACTGTCTCTCTTTGTTCCCGGTTTCGGCAAGGGTCGAGCGACGTGGTGCTGCCCGGATTTTTCAGAATCTGTTACCGGCCAGACTGACTCCCTTTTCCCCAGTTTTCGGTTAAAATCGAGCGACGTGGTGCTGCCCGGATTCGCCTAAATCTGCTACCGGCCAGACTGACTCCCTTTTTATCCGTTTCCGATAAATAAAAGTTGAGCGACGTGGTGCTGCCCGGATTTCTCAAACACTTGCCCGTCCGTAGTTCGGTATGCCAAATCCTCGTGTGTGAAACGGCCCGGACGTAAAATAAAAACTCTTATCCGGACTAGAGGCGGTTTATTACCGCGACAAATTAAATAAAAAAAAACGGAATCGAGAAACCGAGAGAAAAAATTGTATCTTTCCGAATCTCAAAACGGAAAGGAACAATAAATTTTCTAAAAGGTTTCGGTTCAATTCTACGAAAGGGACGACATATTTCCGCACCCCTTCGTTGAAGTGAACTCGATGAGGAAGTCGCAATCGCGGGTGAATGTATCGCAATTGTGAAGGACTCGAACGATCTACGAAATTTAGATTGTGCATCGACATTCGAAAGGTGAAATTGTTTACGCCCAGCTAGAGTAATCCTAACTGGTAGGATTAATTTATTTGTAAGGTAAGACACCACTCTGTATCGTTCCACTTCTTCTTTGTCTAAAAGGTAAATAAATTCTTATAATTTATGTAGAATTGACGCCTCACAAACTAATTTTCCCAATTCAATTTCCCTCTTTTCCTAAGTAACGCAGAGAAAAAGGAATGGTACTTCTCAGTCCGAGAAGAAAAGATACCTAATCCACAAAATTAATAAGGAGACAGCTTGCCTGTCTTCACAGTTTGTATCAGCCTCCGCCGTCGGAAGATAATTTTACATGATTGAATAAGAGCTTCACTCGAGGTACCAGAGAGATGGACCCTTTTATTAATTAATCTTTATTAATTATTAGCCGTACGTGACAAACTGTTGGTGGCAGCGGTGGGATACGTATCTTTGCTATTATCCCTATTTCGCTACGTTACCTTCACCTAAAACCCTTAACCTAAACCTTTACTTGAATCCTTACTTCTAACATGGATTGAAAATTTCAAAAGTTCTGATAATGTGTTTATGTATTTATGCAAATTTGTGATTATGAATTCCTGTATTTATTTGTGAACCTGCTCATTGGAATATTCGGATCTTTTTAAATGTAATTTTCTTTTATTAAAAATGTATGCAATAATTCAAAATTTTTTTAGTGAACTCTGATTGATTTTCCGAAATAATCATTTGCACCGTTTGGCGAAGTGACGTATTTCGAAAATTTAAATCAATCCTTTGTGCCGTTTGGCAAAGGGATTGACGTCTGTCAGTGTTTTCGAATTTTGCAATGATTCAAAAAT
>CAKNXH010057914.1:7251-26018 GCA_932178445.1 Andricus quercusramuli | reverse complement strand
GAATAGTTATAATACTTTGAGGGCCTTTACAATTCTCACAATCTTTACAAACAATTTTGAAACTAAAAATCAAGGATGGGAATGTTTTTATTCAGAAATTTGAAGATGCGTCCCTGTTTGCAACTCATAATAACTCATATTTCCCAGACTCCGAGAGTAAATGACTTTTGAACACTTGACTTTGGACCATCCGCGTTTGCATATAGATTTCCGTCTTCCCAATAATGGGTAACGGGTAAGGAAAAGCGACTATTTAGCAGCAAATCCGTCATCGTGATGTTGTAAATTTGTCAAAAATGTACCTACCACGCCCAAATCCGAACGATAATCCCTTTTGTGGTTTTGTGTAGTGATACGCCCATTTCGATTGTAAGCTCTCGAGTTACGTGTGGTCTCCCACAACTGTGGTGCCTTTTGAGAACTCAGCGAGGTTCTTTATGTTGAGGTAATTTGTCAGTTGTCACTTCTACTTTGCCAATGCACCGCCCTTCCTTGCGGGTGTTTTGGATGAATTTGTATAAAGTTGTGACACTCGGAACGTCCACAATTGCCAACCAGGATCCACTGAAGGGATTAGTTTCTTAATCAAAACTTTCTTTTTCCTCTTTTTACATTCTCATTTGAATCAGGAGATATTGGTTTTATGAAAAATTGAATTTTGCTGATTTGATCAAATCTCGACTTTGAGAAAAAATGGATTTTACTTCGGTGTCTGTCGTCGTTGTAGTTTGTAAACACAGTGACTTTGGAAAGAATTATCCGATTGTATTGCTCTTTTGACACATTGTTTTAAGGCCTGAACAGAAAGGACCAGTTTAATCAGCTATTGTTGACCATCTATTTTCGGTTTTCGGGTTTTCTCTGATCCCTGTTCACGTTTTTTGACTTGTTTTGTAAATTATTAACAGTATTGGGTAAGTTAATTTTTCTAATAACTAGTTACAGTTACGTTACTTAGCAAAAAAAAAGTGATGTTTATATCCACAAAAAAACGAACTTGAAACAAAATAGTTAAATTTAAAACCAGAGAGATGAATTTGCAACTGAAATTATAAATCTTCAAACAACTGAATTTTTAACAAAGTAGTTCAACTTTCCACCAAGTGGTTAAATTT
Source organism: Andricus quercusramuli (assembly GCA_932178445.1). Classification (NCBI taxonomy): domain Eukaryota; kingdom Metazoa; phylum Arthropoda; class Insecta; order Hymenoptera; family Cynipidae; genus Andricus; species Andricus quercusramuli. The sequence goes on along the minus strand of CAKNXH010057914.1, from coordinate 24,903 downwards.
ACAACTAGAAAAAAACGAATTTTCAAAAACAAAAAAATGGCTAAACCCTCTTAAGAAATTTTCTCTGACCAAAAGAGTTTAAACTATCAAACCGAAAAAATCAATTTTTAACCAACATTTTTGTTATTGTTCAACCAACTCGTTGAACTTTTTACCAAAATAGTGGGCTTTATAATAAAATACATGAATTCCTAACCAAAATATATGAATCTTCAACGAAGAATGTGATAGTTTATATTATTTAAAACAAAAAAGAATTTTAATTTCAAGTAAAAAAATGAAATTTCAAACTAAGAAGATTTTTTTTTATCAAAAAAGGAGAATTTTTAAGTAAAACAGGTAAATTAAAAAAAGTAACATTTTCAGTTAAAAAAATAAATTTTAAAACAGAAACAAAAATGCAACCAAGTAGTTCATCTTTCAACCAAAGAGATGAATTTTCAACTGAAAATATAAATCTTCATAAAACAAATGATCTCAAAAAAGTGGTTCAATCAAAATTTGTAAACAAAAATGATTCATTTTCAACTAAATAGTTGCATTTTTGGCTAGGAAAGATAAAATTTTTAATGAAACAGATGAATTTTTAAATCTGAAAGATTCATTTTCAAAAAGTAGTTAATTTTTCATCTTAAAAAGATTTCAATTGACTTTTCAACTTTTCAAATACTGGAATTTTCAACAAAAAAGTTGAATTTGGAAATAAAGAGGATGACTTTTTTACACAGTTTTATTTTCATATGAGAAAGATGAAACTTATACTAAAAACAAAAAAAAATTTCAATCAAAAAGACGAAATTGAAAAAGAATAATTGTATTTTCATAAAAAAAAGAGTTCAGTTGACTTCTTAACACCAAAATATAAATTTTAAACAAGAAGAGAATTTTCTACGAAATAGTTGAAAAAGCCTCCTATTGTCCTATTTGCTGAAAATTTCAATTATATGACTGAAAATTCAATTATTTTGTGAAAAATTTAACAATTTTGTTAAAAATTCCTCTTTTGTGAAAATTTTTTGTTTGGGATTAAAATCCAACTATTTCGAAAGAAAATTCAATTATTGGGTTAGAAATGAACTTTTTAAATTAAACATGCATAATTTGGGGTTAAAAATTTGTCTTCTTAACTTGGGAATTCAACAATTTTTCGGAATTTTTCCCTTCCTTGACTTAAAAATCTTTCTTGGTTAAAAATTCGACCACTTTTTTCAAAATTCGTCATTTCAGTTGAAACTTTATCAGTTTGATTACTTTAACTATTCAGCTGCAAATTCTTTTTTTTTTAAATTAATTTTTTCAACTGAAAATTTAACTATTCCATTTTTGGTTGAAAATTGATTTTTTTTTTTAATTGAAAACTTATGTATTTTGTTGAAAATTCGCATTTTTGTTAAAAAAATTCATTTTCTTGGATTAAAATTCAACTATTTCAGTTGAAGATTCATCATTTTAGTTGAAATTTCATCATTTTGGTTGTACATTCAATCAATCGGTTCAAAACTAATTTTCCTAATAAGAATTCTTCTTTTTTTAATTGAAAATTTAATTTTTATATCCTTTGTTAGTAATTTATCTTTTTCAGTTGAAAATTCAACTATTTGATTGAAAATTATCTTCTTGTTTGAAACTGTAGTTTTTTGTTGGAATTTCGTATTTTTTACTTGAAAATTTGACAATTTATTTGACATTTGTTTTCTTATTTGACTGTAAATCTTATTCTTTTGAAAATCCTCAATTTCGCTTTGAAAATTTAGCTTATGACTTTGGTAGAAAATTCAACTATTTTTCTGAAAATTAATTTTTGTTGGCTGAAAATTCACTTTTCCAACTGAAAATTCCACTATTTCATCTTTGGTTAAAAATTGTTTTTGTTCTTGTTGTTGAAAACTTTACTATTTGGTTCAAAATTTATGCTTTTCATTTCGAAATTTGTTTGAAGTTGAAATACTTACTCAATAAAATTTTATTTAATTTGGTTAGAAATTAATTTTTTTTTTCACTTAAAAATCAACTATTCTGTTTCAATATCAAAATGTACCTGTTTCAGGTGAAAATTCAACTATTTTGTGGAAAATTAGTATTTTTTCGTAGAAAAGTATAGTTGGAACTTCATCTTTGTTTTTGAAAATTGAACTATTTTGTTGAAAATTAGGTTTCTTATGGTTAAAAACTTATTTTTCTAACTGGAAATTTCAATTTTCTATTTTTGGATAAAAAATCATGTATCTTGTTGAAAATTTGTCCTTTTTTGTAGAAATTTATATATTCTGAGTTGAAAATTTATTTATTTAGTTAAAAATTAATTTTGTGGTTAATGATGTATATAATTTGTGTTAAACATTCACTTTTGTAAATGAAAATTAAACTATTAAATTTTTTGTGGAAAATTTATCTTTTTTGTTGTAGATTTAATTTTCTTGGTTGAAAATTCATCTGTTTGATTGAAAATTCAACTATTTTATTGAAAATTTATTTTGTTCGTTTGAAAATGTATGCCTTTACTGAAACTTGAACCACCCTATTTTTCGTTAAAAAATTACTTTCTTTGGTTGAAACTAGAAAATTTAACTATTTTGTTGAGAATGCTTTTTTTTTTTTTATTGTTGAAAATTCATATATTTTGTTGAAAGATTGTCTTCTTCTGTAAAAAGTTCATTTATTTGGTCTATAGTAAATTTTGTTGGTTGCCGATTTATCATTTCAATTAAAAATTCATTTCTTTTATTGAATCTTGAAAATTTAACTATATTTTGTTGAGAATGCGTTTGTTTGGTTGAAAATTTATTTTTCTAACTGGAAATTCAACGATTCTATTGTTGGTTGCAAATTCATGTATTTTGTTGAAAGATTGTCTTTTTTGATGAAAAAATTTATATTTTGGACTAAATTTTTATTTATTTTGTCAGAAAGAAAATTGGTTGGTTGTGGATTTATCATTTCAATTCAAAATTTATTTCGTTGGTGGACACTTGAAAATTTAACTATTTTGTTGAGAATGCGTTTTTTCTGGTTGAAAATTTATTTTTCTTACTGAAAATTCAATAATTCTAGTTTTTATTGGAAATTCCTATTTTTTAGTTGAAAATTCATGTATTTTGTTGAAAATTTGTCTGTTTCGGTAGAAAGACTATATTTTGGGCTGAATCTTCAATTATTTTTTCGGAAAGAAAATTTTTGGGAGTGGATTTATCATTTCAATTTTAAGTTCATTTCTTTGATTGAAACTTGAAAGTTTAACTACTAAAAATTAACTACTTAAAAATTTAATTTTCCAACTGAAAATTCAACGACTTTATTTTTGGTTGAAAATTCATGTATTTTGTTGGATGTTGTCTTTTTTGGTAACAAAATTTATATTTCCGACTAAATTTTCATTTATTTTGTCAAAAACAAAATTTTTTGGTAGCGGATTTATCATTTCAATTGAAAATTTATTTCTTTGGGTGAAACTTGAAAATTTAACTATTTTGTGCTGAATGCGTTTGTTTGATTGAAAATTTATTTTCCTAACTGAGAATCCAACGATTCTTTTGTTGGTTGAAAATTCATGTATTTTGTTAAAAGTTGTCTTTCTTGGTAACAAAATTAATATTTTGGCCTAATTTTCATTTATTTTGTCCTAAAGAAAATTGGTTGGTTTCGGATTTATCATTTCAATTGAAAATTTATTTCGTTAGTGGACACTTGAAAATTTAACTATTTTGTTGAGAATGCGTTTTTTTCTGGTTGAAAATCTATTTTTCTTACTGAAAATTCAATAATTGTAGTTTCGTTGAAAATTCATGTATTTTATTGAAAAATTGTCTTTTCCGGTAAAAAAAATTATATTTTGGGCTGGACATTCATTTATTTTATCAAAAAAAATTTTTTTTGGAAGTGGATTCATCATTTCAATTAAAAATTTATTTATTTGGTTGAAAATTGAAAATGTAACTATTTTGTTAAGAATGCATTTTTTCTGGTTGAAAATTTATTTTTTTTTTTAACTGAAAATTCAACGATTCTATTTTTGATGAAAAATTCCTGCGTATTTGTTGAAAGTTGTCTTTTTTGTCAACAAAATTTATACCTCGGGCTAAATTTTCATTTATTTTGCCAAAAAGAAAATTATTTGGTTGCGGGTTTATAATTTCAATTGAAAATTTATTTCTTTGGTTGAAACTTGAAAATTTAACTATTATGTTGTGAATGCATTTTATTGACTGACAATTTATTTTTCTAACTGAAAATTCAGCGATTATAGGTTTGGTTGAAAATTCATATTTTTTAGTTGAAAATTCATGTATTTTGTTAAACGTTTGTCTTTTTTGGAAAAAATTTATATTTTGGGCTGAAAATTCATGGATTTTGTCAAAAACAATTTTGTTTGGTTGCGGATTCATCAATTCAATTAGAAATTAATTTAGTTAAAATTCCAGTTCGTTGGTCAAAGTTTGGACTTCAAATGACTTGGAAACATATTTATATTATTAAAGAATTATTTATTATATAAAAGAATCTGACTGCTAATAAGAAACTTATCTTGTGCATAGCACGCGAATCATGATTGCTAGTATAAAATTGGTTGGGATTTGGTCAATGAATTAATTATAAGTTTACCCTCACTCTAAAAAAAAAAAAATTCTGGGACGACTTCTCGCGCGTGCTGATAGCTCAAGGCTCGTGACACCATAAATTTCCAAAATTTTAGGGCAATCATAAATTTATCGAAAGACTCCGGATCGACAATCGGAAGATGAACGACTAGAAATTGCACGACAGTAAATACATAAACTGAGGTCGTAAATAATTACGAGGATCTCGTCCGGTAACGCGTTGGGCGCAGTGGTGGGGGTATAACTACACAGGTAGTCCGATTGTGTCCATTTACTCACTTAGTCAGTTTTGTCCGTTTCCAGCCAAGGGCCGTTGCAAGGTGATTCCTAAGGCTCGTTCAACGCGCAATAAAGTTTAATTTGTAACCCCATAAAATCATTTATTCGTTAATGGCTATATGACCCGGTCGCAAGTCCGGAAACGACTTCTTTTCCATTTTACTGGTTACTCAAATTCAAATACTCAGAGACCTCCACTCATTGTTGCCAGAGACCTCTACATGTTTTTCTACTAATCTATTTCTACTAAGTACCCAAGGGCCGAAAGTGCCAAAACCGTTTTCATCTTCAGGAAGTGAAATCTTCATCTTGAAAAGAAGTACATATACTTTCTGAAGTAACTTTTCCTTGAATTTTGAACAAAGTACATTTGAAACAGATAGTTCAATTTTCAACAAAAAAATCAGTTTTCATCCTACTTGTTACATTTTCAGAGAAAAAGATAAAATTTTCTCTAAGAGCATTAATGTTCTAACAAAAGAGGCGATTTAGAAAAAAATTGGTTTCCAACAAATTTGTTGAATTTTGAGGACAAAACAAATTGTGTACGAAATAGATGAATTTCACAAGTGGAAGTAGGCCTTTTCAAGAAAAAACTTCATTTTACACCGAAAAGTTGAATTTTTATGAAAATAGTTCAATTTTTAAATGAATAGTTGAATTTTTAACGAAAAATAGAAGATCTAAATTCTTAGTTCGAACCATTAATTCTCAAGCAAAAAACAAATTTTCAGCAATATAGCACAATTAATTTATATAAATATAACCAAATTTAAAGTTAGACCACTTTCAACAAAACATTTTTTTTTTTGTGAAGATCAATTATTTTAGTTGAAAATTCATATTTTTTAGTCAAAAATTCAACTGTTTTGTAAAAAATTCGTCTTTTTGACTGAAGATTCATCTCTTTGGTTGAGAATTTAATTCTTTTGGTGAAAATTTATTTTTTTCTGAAGATCCATCATTTTAGTTGAAAATTCATCTCTTTGATTGAAAATTCAACTATTTTGTTGGAAAATTCTTTTTTTTTTGTTCCAAATTGATCCTTCTCATACTATTGCATGCTTCGGTTAGAAATTCATATTTTTCGGTTAAAAAATAAATTGCTTGGTTGAAAGTTAAACTGCTTTCAAATATTTTTGTTGTTGTTAAAGATTCATTATGTTAGTTAAAAAATCATATTTTTTATCGAAATTTCATCTCTTCGTTAAAAATTTTTTTATTTTTTTGAGAATAATTTTAGTTAAAAATTCATTATCTTAGTTATAAATTCATCTCTTTGATGGAGATTTTTCTATTTTCTTGAGAATTCATTTTGTTGTGGTTTTAATAATTTTTTTTAACTGAAAAGGTGAATAACCCATTTCTTGTTGAAAATTAATATTTTTAATTGAAAATTAATCTTTTTCAGTTGAAAATTTGAGTATTTACTTGAAAATTCAACAAAATTTTGTTCAAAATTATTTTATCCTGGGTTAAGAATTCATTTTTAAAACTAGAAATTTAACTGTTTCATTTTTGGTTGAAAAATTATATTTTTAATTCAAAATCGATCTTTTCTATTTGAAAATTAAACTATTTGATTAAAAATTCATGTACTTTGTTGAATTTTTTTTTTTTATGGTAGTAAATTATTTGAAAAAATATTATCTATTGAAAATTATTCTTTTCTATTTAAAAAATCAAGTATTTGGTTGAAAATTTAACTATACTTTATTGAAAATTCGTTTCTTTTTGGTTAAAAATGATTTTTTTGATGTGAGAATTTAACAATTTCATTTTTGGAAAAAATTGTATCCTTTATAAGATAAAAATTCAACTATTTGGTTGATAACTCGTCCTTTGTTTGGAAATTTTGTTTTGCTTGGTTGAAAATGAACTTTTATGTTGAAATGTCCATTTTTCGGGTTCAAAATTCATCTTGTTCTAAAAAATTTTCCTTCTCAACTGCTTGAAAATTAAATAATTTGGTAGGAAAATAAACAATTTGGTCAAAAATTGATTTTTTTTCTTTGAAAATTCATATTTTCGGTTTGAAATTCAACTATTTTGGTAGAAAATTCAACTATTCATGTAAAAATTCACCTTTTTTAGTTGAGAATTGAAATGCTAAGTAGAAAGTTGAACTACTTTGTTTATTTTTTTGAGATTCATATCTTCAGTATAAAATGTAATTATTTTGTTAAAAATTTGTTTATTTTCTGTGGAAAATTAATTTTCCCATCTAGAAATTTAACAATTCAAACTTTGGTAAAAAATGTATCCTTCATAAGTTAAATATTCAACATTTGGTTGAAAAATCGTCTTTAGTTTGAAAATTTGTTTTCCTCGATTGAAAATTAACTTTTTTGTTGAAATTTCCATTTTTCAGGTTGAAAATTTAACATTTCTCTAAAAAAATCATTTTTTTGGCTTGAAAATACAATAATTTGGTAGAAAATTAAATTAATTGGTCGATAATTCAACAATTTTGTTGAAAATTGAATTATTTCATTGAAAATTCGACTATTTTGTTGAAAATTCGTGTCCTTTGCTCAAAAATTCAACTGCTTGGTTTCTAATACAATTGTTTGATTACATTTTTTTCGAATTCGTCTTTTTGGGTTGAAAGTTTGTCTTTTTTAGTTGAGATTTCTTCCATTTTCTTCAATAGACGTATTTTTTGTAGAAAATCAATCTTTATGTTTCAAAATTAATTTCATTGTTTGAAAATTTATCTTTTTGGTGGAAAATTTAAGTATTTCAGTTAAGTATTCATTTAGTTGAAATTTCATCTTTTTGATTGAAGATAAAAACTGCTTGGTTAAAAGTTACTCTTTTGCTAAAAATTTATCTTTTTTGTTTAAAATTCGTTTATTTCAGTAAAAGATTTATCATTTTAGTTCAACAATTTTTTTTCTGGAAAATTAATTTGTTGAGTGAAAATTCAACTATTCCATTTTTGGTCAAAAACTGATCTTGTTTAGTTCAAAATTCAACTATAAACTATCATAAAATTTTTTTAAAATTATTATCATTAAGATTCATAAACTTTAAAGGCAAATTCTAAAAATGATTAATCATGTTTTTAGTATTATTTGATTATTGAATTATTTAATGCTGCCAATGTATACAAGAAAGTCCTGTAATATAATTTGGTAAATATTTCTAAATAAAAAATAATAATCAAATCTCCAGAAACTCAAAAAAAATTTTTAATTTATAATAAACTCGCGAAACTGTGGACTTAGAGTCGATTTTGTAAAAAATGAGTAATATTCCAATGGCTCCGTACTATAAAAAATGATACCTGAAAAAAACTTGAAATTGTCAGGGAATGTTTTTTAGGTATGATTTTCAGGTTTGAATATTTTATCAATGCAATTTAAAATCGAGGATAATGAAAATTTCTTCAAAATATTAAATTAAATCAATAGTAAATTTTTATTTGTTTAAATTTAGGTGCATCAATTGATTAATCACTTAAAGGCTATGTAATTGAATATTGGCTATAATTTTTATGATAAAAGATTATTTATGTTCAAAATACCTCTATTCCAATGGTATATATCTTTTGTAAATTTTTGTGATGTTGTGAAATATGTACCTGGATTATGCTTTCCATATTATATGTACATATATTTTACTTTTCCATGGAATTAGTTTAAAAGATTATTATTAATTCAAATTTTCAGTAAAATATAAAGTAAAAATTATTCGAATGTTTTTATAAAAAGAACTATTTATTGATTTTTATGTGGTGAAATCATTGAATAATATGTGAACATATTTTAATTTTTTCTGTCATTAGTTTTGAAGGTCATTAATAAATTAAATGTGTAAAAATGCAATTTCAAACGAAAAAAATATATAGAATGGAAATCTTCCTCCATAAAATTACGAGTTTTCATCTATAGGATAATAAAAGATTATTTATATTCAAGAGACCTCTATTCCAATTGTATAATTTTTTTAACATTTCGTGATGTTGTGAAATAGGTATCTGAATTCAGCTTTTAATATTATATGTAAATATTTTTTACTTTCCTATGGAATTAGTTTAAAATGTTATTCAAAAGTTTTATATTAATATTATTTAAAAGGTTGATTAATTCAAATTCTTAGAAAAATATCAAGTAACAATTATTCGAATGTTTTTATCAAAAGAACTGTTCATTGCTTTTTATATTGTGAAATGAATAATTGATATACATATACATATATTTCAAATTTTTCTGGAATTAGTTTTAAAAGTTATTAATAAATTAAATGTATAGAAATGCAATTTCAAATGCAAAAATTTATTTTGAATGTTTCAATGAGAACAGTGCCTTATTTTGTTGTGAACTAATTAATTATGTATCAACTGATTCTATTTTATAAAAAAATTCAATTTTCAGGAATAAACGTTCAAATCCTTCATATGTTAATATATTCACATATTCACAGATATTCATATGTGTAACATTGTGGTATACAAGAAATCGTTATGTAATCGAATATTGGATATGTTTTGTATAATAAAAGGTTATTCATATTTAAAATACTTGTATTCCAATTTCATGATTTTCAAAATGTTTACGATGTTGTGAGATAATTATCTAAATTCAATCTTCAAAATTATATGTGAATGTGTTTTAAGTTCTTATGGAACTAGTTAAAAAGATGATAAATAATTGAAATTTTTAGAAAAATATAAAATAAAAATCATTTTGATGTTTCAATGCAAATAATATTGTTGATTGATTTTTATGTTATGAACAGATGAATTAACTATTAATAACTATTGAATGGTTGATTTTTTTCGAAAAAGTGAATTACATAGACTGAATTTGAATTGTTTTCAATTAAGTCACATGAATTTATTATTTATATTAAGGTTATGTGATTGAATATTGTGTTGTGAAGTGAGTATCTGAATTCAATTTTTAAAATTATATGTACATATGCTTTTACTTTTTCTGGAATTAGTTTGAAAGGTACTTCAAATTTAATAATGAAATTACTATGAAAATTTCCTCTGCAAGAATTTAGGCAAATCTTCAAACATTAAAATACACATCACGGTTTATATTCATTTGAACAAGAGTAATTATGAATTAATTCAAATTTTCATGACAATAGAAAGTAAAAATCATTTGAATCTTTCAATGAAAATAATTATTTGATACATTCCATATTTTCTAAACTGATTAATTAGTATTTAGCTGATTAATTTTTGTCATAATATTGAATTACATAAATATTGAATCTGAATTAATTTTAATTAGATAACATGAATTGATTATTCACTTTAAGGTTATGCAATTGAATATTGGATATAATTTTTATAATATATTTTTTTAATACCTTTATTTTAATTATATAATTTTTTTAAATGTTTGTGATGGTTTCAAATGATTGTCTGAATTCAATTTTAAAAATTATAAGTACATATGTTTTGATTTTTTTATAAAATTTGTGTAAAAGGTTATTATTAATTTAAATTCAATTAATGCAATTAACAAATTTTAAAATATGAATTTAAAATTAATTGAATATTTAAATGAAAATATTTGTGTAATGCTTCGTATGTTTTTAAATGATAGATTAATTATTGCTTCTATTAGAACTTAAATTTTCTGGAATTTTTTCAAAAGCTTATTAATAAATCAGAATATTCAGAAATGCAAGTTAAAATTAAAAAAACATATATAAAGTCAAAATAATTTGATTGTTTCGATGAAAATAATTGCTTGAGAGTTTTTATGTTGTGAACTGTTCAATAAATTATTAGCTGATTAATTTTAACCACAATATTGAATTACATAAAGATTGAATTTAAATTATTGTTTTCAATTCAGAAACATAAATTGATGTTGTGAAACGAGTGTCTGCATTCAATTTCCAATATTATATATGAATATGGTTTTATTTTTTCTGAAATTAGTTTAGAAGTATCCAGAATCATTCTTCTGACTTTTAAATTTCAAATTCCCTCTATTCCATATAAAAAAAAACGATAATCCAAACTGTTAATGCGGGGTAATCCAGGAATACAGTGTAATCCCAGTAATCGGACGTATTTAAAGTAATCCAGAGTAATCCATTTGTAATTCGTCGTAATCCACTTGTAATGCGGGTTCAATATGGAGTAATCCAGTTCTAATCCGGTATAATCCAATTGTGACGTGGAGTAATCCAGAGTAATTCGAGCCATTCGCAGTAATCCATTAGTAGTATGGATAAATCCAATTCTAATCCAAAATAATCCACTTGTGATCTGGGGTAATACAGAGTAATCCAGTGTGATTCGAGTAATCCGGAGTATTTCAAGTAATTTAAAGTAATCCATGTGTAAGGTGGATTGATTTACTAGTATTCCGCTTTAGATCCAGTCATCCAGTGAAATCCGCAAAATCCGAAGTATTTCAAGTACTTAGAAGTGATCCACTAGTAACACACTAGTAATCTTCTAATACTCCACTAGTAATACAGTAGTAATCCACCTGTGATCAACTTGTGATAAAAATAAAAAATGGAGTAATCCATTAATAATTCGGAGTAATCCTGTTTTACTCCGAAGTGATCCGGCGCTCTAATAAGACCCAATCTATTTTTCATTTGGCGCAATCCACAGTCATCCAGTGTAATCCGGGTAATACAGTGTGATCCGAATAATACAGTGAAATCCACTTATTGTAATCCGGCTGTAAGATTTGTAGGCTATGGAGTATTACAGTTGTAATCCGCTTGTAATCCGCTTGTAATCCACTTTTAATATGGAGTTATCCAGTCCCAATCTGAAGTGATCCGCTTGTGATCCAAGGTAATCTGGAGTAATACAGTGTAATCCGATAATCCGTCGCATTTCAAATAAACCAGAGTAATACATTTTTAACTCGACGTAATCCGCTTGCAATCTTTACTCCACAATCTTCTGATTTGGCCCAGTACACTTGTAATTAGGGATGATCCAGAGTAATCCACAGACATTAAGTTTAATATAAATAATCCGCGGAAGTTTTTGTAATTCTGAGCAATACATATGTAAGGTGGAGTAATCCACATCTGATCTGAAGTAATCCACTCATGATTCGATATATAATCCAGAGTAATACAGTATAATTCAAGCAATCTGGAGTGTTGCGAGTAATTCGAAGTAATCCACCTGTGAGGTGGAGTAATCCACTTTCAATCCAGTAATACAGTGTAAGACGGATAATCCTGTGTATGTCCAGTGATTAAGAAAATTCACAAGTAATCCAATAGTTATCCACTGGGAATCCACTTTCAATATGAAGTTAACCATATATAATCGGGCCTAATCCACTTTTTATTCGGCGTATTCCAGAGTAATCAAGTGTAATTCGAGTATTCCGGCGTACTTCAAGTAATTCGCAGTATTAAATTTGTAACAGTAATCCATTAGTAGTATAAAGTATTCCAATTCTAGTCTAAAATAATCCACTCGTGATCCGGGGTAATACAGAGTTATCCAGTGTGATTCGAGCAATCTGGAGTATTTCAAAGTAATTCGGAATAATGAATCTGTAAGGGAAATTAATCCACTAGTAATCCGTTTAGATCTGGATATCCAGTGTAATCCAGCAAATACGAGTATTTGAAATACTTAGGATTAATCCACTATTATTCCACTAATACTTCACTAGTAATCCACAAGTAATCCACCTGTTATCAACTTGTGATAAACTTTTAAAGTGGAGCGTATTTCAAGTAATTCGGAGTAATCCATTTATAATCTGGAATAATTTTCTTGTAATTCACTTGCAATTCACTTGTAATCCATTTTTAATTCCAAGTAATCTAGTTCTAATAGAACCTAGTAATCCAGTAGTTAAACACTAGAAATCCGCTTTCAATATGAAGGTATCCATATATAATCAGGCCTAATCCACTTTTTATTTGGCGTAATCCAAAGTAATCCAGTTCCAGTAATCCACTGTATTCTGAGAAATCCAGAGTAATTTAAGTAATTCGGAGTAATCCATTTGTGAGCCTGAGTGATCCAGAAGTAATCCACATTTAATCCAGAAGTCCATTGTAATCCACACAACGGAGTATTCCAAGTAATTAGGTGTAATCCACTAGTAAAACACTTGTGATCCGCGTGTAATACACTATTAATATGGAGCCATGCAATTATAAATCGAAGTAATTCAATTGAAATCGGGCATAATCCAGTGTAATCAAGTGTAATCTGGACAATCCGGCTTATTTTCATTAATGCGATTACTTAATTACTTCAGCTTACAAATACATTTCTTAAGCAATGCATTTGTAAGCTGGATGTAATAAACTTGTAAACCACTCGTAATCCCTTTTTAATATGGAGTAATCCAATTCTAATCCGAAGTGATCCATTCGTTCTCGAAGGTAATCCAGTGTAATTCAGAGTATTCCAGGTATTTCGGAGTAATCCATTTGTAGTCCGGATAGAGACCAACCAGTAATACACTTGAATTCCGAATTTAATATGGAGTAATCCCGTTCTTATCATTAATCTCACTTTTAGTATGGAGTTATCCAATTATAATCTGAAGCAACGTGTTCATAATATGGAGTAATCCAGTTGTAACATGGAGTAATCCAGTCATAATCCTGACAAATCCAGTCACAATCAGGAGTAATCCACTTGCAATACGTTGTAATTAGGTGTAATTTGAGTAATTAGGTGTAATTTGAGTAATTAGTGATAAGTCTTGTAGGGCGGAGTAATCTACTTGTAATCTAGCGTGATGCATTAGAAATCCAGTTTTAATGTGGAGTAATCCAGTACGGAACCAACGTAATCCACTTGCAATCCGACAAAATCCAATGTAGTCTACTGTGTTTGGAGTGAACTGGGGTATAGTTGAATTAATTTAGAGTAATCCATTCGCAATCTGGAGTAATCCACTACTAATCCACTTGCATTTCACTTCTATTATGTGACGATCCCGTTATAATTCAAGGTAATCCATTTTTTATCTGGCGTAATCCCTGAAAATCCAGCGTAATCCTGGTAATCCACATTATTTCAAGTAACGCAGAGTAATCCACTTTTGATCTATTTCTATTATGGAGTAATCTACTTCCATTTCGAAGTAATCCATTTGTAATCCAGTGATCCGAGAAATCTGACGTCTTTCAAGTAATTAGGAGTAATCCACTTTAAATCCATCGCAATATAAAGTATCACAGTGTATTTCGGATAATTTGGAGTATTTGAAGTAATTCTGAGTAGTAAAGTTGTAATCCGAAACAATCCCGATTGAATTCACTAATAATCTACTAATAATCGACTCGTAATCCACTTGTAATCCACGTGTAATCCACGTGTAATCCAATTGTAATCCACTTGTAATCCACTTGTAATCCACGTGTAATCCACTTGTAATCCACTTGTATTCTATTTGAAATTCACTTGTAATCTACTCCTAACATATGGAGTAGACCCATTCTGGTCCGAAGCAATCCACTTTAATGATGAATTTTGTTGAAAATTCGTCTTTCCGGTTAAAAATTAATCTTCTTTGAAAATATATAATTTTTTGTGGAAAATCCTACTATTTATTACAAAATTCATCTTCTTTGTAGGAAATTCAACAATTTTGGGAAAAAATAATTTTTTGGTTGAAAATGCAACTGTTGAGTTGAAAATTCGTGTTTTAGGATTGAAAATTTAACTATTTTGGTAGAAAATTGAACTACATTGTTAAGATTTTTTATTTGTTCCAAATTAGTTGCCTCAACTTCAACTAGTTTCTTGGATATATATATATATATATATATATATATGTATATATATATATATTTTAAATTAGATTTCCAAGTAAACATTTGACTGTTCATTTTTGATAGTTTGAAATTAGTTAGTTGAAAATTCATGTATTTTGTTAGAATTTCGTTGTTTTTTTTTTGTTTTTTTTTGTAGAAAATAAAGATTCTCACTAGAAATCTTTTTGGATTGAAATTTTACTATTTCGTTGAAAATTCAACTAATGTATTGAAAATTTTACTATTTCATTGAAAATGCATGCCGTTTGTTAAAAATTCGTTTTTTTTTCTTATAAAAAAAAATTTCTTAAACATTCAACTGTGATTTTTTTCTTATTCGTGGTTTTAGGTAGAAAATTAATCTTCTTGCTTGAAAATTCTACTATATTTGGTTGAAAATTCATATATATAAAAAAAAATGTTTGTTTTTTGGTAGAAAGTTAATTTTCCTACTGGAAATTTCACTGATTGGTTAAAAATTAGTGTACTTTGTTGAAAATTAAACAATTTTGTTCAAAATTATCTCCTTTTTGGTTGAAAAGTCAACTATTTTGTTTAAAACTCGTCTTTTTACTTTGCTACAAATTCATTTTTCGATTAGAGATGCATCATTTTATTTAAAAATTAATTTCTTTGATTGAAAATTTAAATATTTGGTTGCAAATTCACTTTAAAAAAAAAATAATAATAATTGTCCGAATGTAAAATATAACAATACCATTTTTCTTTAAAATTTCATCGATTTTATTGAAATTTTAATTATTTGGTTCAAAACGTGTATTTCTCGGCAAAAATGAATCTTCTCGGTAGAAAATTAATGTTTATGATTGAAAATTATTATTTTGTACGAAAATTTTCAGTTTCATCAGAGAATTATAATCCACTTAGAAAATTGCATATCTCACAGTAAAGAGTAAACATTCGAATTCTTTGGGAAAATTCCATTTCTCAAGTGAGAATTATCATTTCTTCACAAATTTCCTCATTGACAAGTGTCACCTAATGATTTTTGTTCTGCAACTCTCTCTCTCCCAACCAACAATTTTTACTTTTACATTCTTATTCCTTCTTTCTTTGATCAAAAATTGTTATTCAAAGAAAAAAAAACAATATTTTGCACTCGAAAATTAGTTAAGTTTCTTCTGCGGCTCGTGATTGACGTCCAATTACAAAATGCATGAAATGCCGCTGCTTCCGATTCCCCCCTCTCTGTCGCGTCGAAAGACTGCGCATGGTGAATAGTGGGCGGGCTAGGGGCGGGGCGACTGTCCCCGCCAGTCTGTAGAGAGTTCAGAAAGGCGCGTCGAGGGTGTTGCGGTCGCGCGAGCTCAGGACGAAGAGGTCAACCTCTTCCCTTCCACTTCCCCTCTCACGCCATTGAGGTGGTTCAGAATCCCCCCCCTCATGTCGAATCAGGAAGTCACGGCTCATTGCATTCAACGAAAGCCAAATTTTCTTCTAACGATAATAATACAGGAGTGACGTACAGAGTGTACAGGTTGGGACACTGTATAGGTTGGGACAGCCCGTTTTTCACCTTTCTTTGCACTGGTGCCACCTGTTATGACCGTCACATATTAGTATCAATAGTAATACTGATATGTGACAGCAGCGACAGATTTAATCAGAGCAAAGAAATTGAGAAGATGCGCTGTCCGAACCTATACGGTATAGAGTGTCCCAACCTATACAGTGACCCAACCCATGCAGTGTCCTAACCTATACACTCTCCCAACCTATACAGTAACGAGTAACCTAACCCATAGGCATAAAGTGTCCCAGCCTGTAAAGTGTCCCAACCTATACAGTGTTTCAACCTAAACACTGTCCCAACCTATACACTGACCCATACAATGTCCTATACTAACCCATACAATGTCCCAGCCTATATAGTGACCCAATCATGCAGTGTCCCAACCTATACACTATCCCAATCTATACAGTGACCTAACCCATACAGTGCACTAACCCATATGGTATCCCAACCTATACAGTGACCCTATAATGCATTGTCCCAACCTATATACTGTCCCAACCTTTACAGTGACCTAACCCATACAGTGTCCTAACCTATACACTGCCCCAACCTATACAGTGACCTAACTCGTACAGTGCACTAACCCATACGGTGTTCCAACCTATACAGTGACCCAATCATGCAGTGTCCCAACCTATATACTGTCCCAACCTATACAATGACCCAATTATGCATTGTCCCAACCTATATACTGTCCCAGAATATACAGTGACCTAACTCATACAGTGCACTAACCCATACAGTATCCCAAACTATACAGTGACCCAATCATGCAGTGTCCCAATCTATATAGTCACCTCACCCGTACAGTGTACCAACCCATACAGTGTACCAACCTATACAGTGACCAACTCATGCAGTGTCTCAACCTATACACTGTCCCAACCTATACAGTGACCTAACCCATACAGTGTACCAACCCATACGGTGTCCCAACCTATACAGTGACCCAATCATGCAATGTCCCAACCTATACACTGTCCCAACCTATACAGTGACCTAATCCATACAGTGTACCAACCCATTCGGTGTCCCAAACTATACTGTGACACAATCATGCAATGTCCCAACCTATATACTGTCCCAAACTATACATTCACCTAACTCATACAGTGCACTAACCCAGACAGTGTCCTAAACTATACAGTGACCCAATCATGCAGTGTCCCAATCTATACAGTGACCTAACCCGTACAGTCTACCAACCCATACAGTGTACCAACCTATACAGTGACCCAATCATGCAGTGTCCCAATCTATATAGTGACCTAACCCGTACAGTGTACCAACCCATACAGTGTACCAACCCATACAGTGTACCAACCTATACAGTGACCCAACCCATGCAGAGTCCCAACCCATGCAGTGTCCCAACCTATACACTGTCCCAACCTATACAGTGACCTAACCCATACAGTAACCCAATTATGCAGTGTCCCAACCTATACAGTGACCTAACCCATACAGTGTACCAACCCATACTGTGTCCCAACCTATACAGTG